>PVJX010019582.1:0-34657 GCA_004027295.1 Dolichotis patagonum | reverse complement strand
CCAAGATGCCAGTCTCCACAATATTCCCAATCCAAACAGCCAGGGCCACTCTGCGGGTCCGAGAGTTTTGGGTCCCAAAGAGACAGGCCGAGATGCTGCTTTCTGGGAGACTTCCTGGGGGTGAAGGGCGGGGCTACGGGCCCAAACAGACCTGGCCCAGATGCCGATCTCCAGGCAGTTCCTTGCGGATGAAGAGTGGGCCTACCAATCCCAAAGAGTCGCGCCGAGATGCAGGTCTGCACAGACTTTCGATCCAAACAGCCCAGGCCACTCTACGGGTCCGAGACATTTGGGTCCCAAAGAGACAGGCCGAGATGCTGCTTTCTGGGAGACTTCCAGTCCCAAAGAGTCGTGCCAAGATGCAGGTCTGCACAGACTTTTGATCCAAACAGCCCAGGCCACTCTACGGGTCCGAGAGTTTCAGGTCCCAAAGAGACAGCCTGAGATGCTGCTTTCTGGGAGACTTCCTGGGGGTGAAGGCCTGAAGTGTATCTTATAGTGACAATTGTCTCTGCTAAACTCCAAATGTTATGGGCTGCTTTTACTGAAATCATTGACTCTATACGTGAATCTAAAAAATACTTTAAGTCTTACTAAAGTGAATCAAAAGACGTGCCACCTCTGTCTTCATACTGTGTCTGTACTGTTTATGTAATACCCTTTGAGTAAGATTTTATCTACTCAGCTCTGTAAAGAGAATTGCTGATAATATCCCTTTTGTTTTGTTAGTGTAATATACAGATCTATATATATAGATATAGATAGATAGATAGATGATAGATAGATAGATAGATAGATAGATATTGCTTGATCAAGCCAGTAGGTGCCATCTATTCCTCTCTTTTTTCTTTTGAGTCCACTCTAGTGGTCTCTCAACAGCTAGAGCAGCCTAAGAATCTACAGGCCAGAATATTTGCAGATTGCTTAAAACCAGAATAATGCACATTCTCTGAAACAGTCCACAAGCATATGAAATCTCTTTTAGATCAAAGTTGCTGGCCAGTGAAAGTTATTGGATTTTATCCCGCAGGAGCAAGTGCATGAAAACTCATAGGTTTTCCTTTTCTGTGAAGATTTTCATCCTTTTCTTCACCAGTGCTCACTCCTTTAGGCAGAAGTCTACATATAGGCAAAGCCTTGTCCCCAGTAAAGCCAAGGTGTGCAAGACTGTCCATGTCTATGGCATAATTGATGTGGGCTCCTGTTTATTTTTATTGTGTCACAGTGTCCTAAGATCTGGAATCAAGGAAGAGAGGAGAGATGGTAAAAGTTATTATTGGACATGAATTTCATTTAGGTGGCAGTATTTGGGTCTGGTGTGTTGTAGCATAACATGTTGATAGATCACAACAATAATGTAATTGTAATTTAGAGGGCAGAAGAAAAAGGTATAAAGTGATCGCTGTAAAGAGATGATAAATGGGAGTGGCCCGTAGACACCTGCATTCCTCTTGAAGTGCCAAAAATGTGTGCAGGAATATACAGCCCCAGGAGAAGCTTTGGCACTTAGTTTTGAGGCTAGTAAGATCCTGAACAGCCTCCTACATCACCAGAAGATGCATTGGGAGGTCCCTCCTGGAAAAGCTGGGCCCCACCCAGAAACCCCTGAGTGGTCCACAGTTTCCCTAAGAGAATATAGGAAAATGACAAAATGAAAGAGCAAAATGCAATCTCAAATTTCCAGCCCATCCCAAGTAAGTCTCAGAGACATGAACATAGAAGAAAATGTAAGCCATACACCTGAGACTCCTGAAATTGTAGAAATGAAGTAAAGAAACTACTTTGGGAAGCTATAAAAGAACTCAGATAAAAAAAACTCCCAGGTAAAAGAAGAAATGATAAATGTAATGAAAGAAATGCTGAACGCATCTAAATAGAACATAGTTAAAAAATTAGAGGAACAAGGCAAAAAGATGGAAAACTTGAACAAAGTAAGAAACAAACAAAATGCATGAAAGAGATTCAAAAGATATACAGGAAATCAAAAATTCCATTAAAGGTTGGCACATATGTCTCAATGAAAGTGGAGATAGACTTTCAGACCTCAAAGACAAGATTGCAGCTAGTGAACAGGAAAGGAAATATCTTTTTTAAAAATAACAAGAAATCAGGAAATACAATTCAACAGCTGCAAGATGATGCAAAGAAAAACAACATAAAAAGGTAGGTATAAAAAAGAGAAGGTGACTATACAGATGATATCAAGAGGCTATTTATAGAAGTAATAGCTGAAAAATTCCAGATATGAGAATGATGACTGACATAGAGATCAGTGAAGCATATATAACTACACATGTTCATAAACAAAATAAAATACAACCAGATGTATAATAATCAACATCCCAGAAATCCAACATAAGAACAGAATATTAAAAACTGTTGGAGAGAAGAGACAGATCACCTATAAAGGAAAACCTATCAGAATCACAGTAGACTTCTCAAAACAGAGAATGGAGTGAAGTATTTCAGATCCTAAAGGGAAATGAATTCCAGGCCAGACTGATGTACCCTGCAAAAACTGTTCTTCAAAATTGATGGAGAAATAAGATACTTCCGTGAACAAGAACAGCTGAAGAACTTCATAATCACCAAACCAACCTTGCAAAGATTATGAAAAGACATTCTAGATAGACATAGGAAAAGGGAAACATTTAAACACAGTGGAAAGGTAAAGAGTCAACAACAGAAAGATAACATGTCAAAAATAAACATATATATATAAACATATATATAACATATATATAAACATATATATATAAAAAAGAGAACTACAGGCCAAAATTCCTAATGAACACACATGCAAAAATTCTCTATAAAATACTGGCAAAAAGAATGCAGCAAATTGTGGGGACCTACGGCTCAGCCAGGGCTGCTTGGGACTGCTAGGCCCACCCTTCACCCACAGAGAACATCGTGGGACTGGCTGAGACCCAGGGCTGCTCCGGACTGCTATGCCCACCCTTTGCCCACAGGGAACATTGCAGGGACCAGCAGCTGAGAGCCCAAGCTTCTCAGGAGTATTAGGCCCACCCTTCACCTGCAGGGAACATTGCACTGACCATTGGCTCAGCCAGGGCTGCTTAGGAATGCTAGGCCTGCCCTTAACCCACAAAGACCATTGTAGGACCAGCAGCTGAGAACCAGGACTGCTCAGAAGTGCCAGGCCCACCTGTCGCCCACAAGGAACATCTCTGGGACCTGCAGCTCAGCTGGGGCTACTTCAGACAGCTAGGTCCCCCCCTTCACCCAAAGGGAATATCACAGGGCTGCTCAAGAGTGCTAAGTCTGCCCTTTGCCCACAGGGGACATCCTGGAGACTTGCGTTCACCTGGGGCTGCTCCAGACTGCTAGACCTGCCGTTTGCCCACAGGGAACACCAGCTAGAGCAGTGGAAGAGGGTCTGAGGTGCCTGGGACTGCTGCTGCTGGGCCTTCCCCTCCTCCAGGAACATTGAGGAAGCCGGACACAGGCCTGAGCTTCCTGGGACCACATCTGCAGTACCAGCACCTTCCATTGGGAACATTGGACTACAGTGGACTATCATGCTGGCTCGATAAGAAGCTCATGAACCCCTCACCCAAACAGAAGATCTCATCAGGCTTCAGTCAGTATGCTGAGTTTGCCCAATAAAATAGATGTCTGCAGTGGGCAAATAGGAGCAGAAGTGTAACTCCCTCCAAGTGTAAGACCTTGGCTAACCTGGCAAGCAAGTGGATAACACCCCCTTCCCACACACAGAACATCAGACAGATTGAGGAGTACACTGATATTGCCCTCCCCAACTTAGAGGAAATTAAAAGAACTTAGGATACCCCCAGTGACACAGTAGGGCCTTAGCTGACAAAAACACTATAGGCAGGGAGACCTGGTGACCTGCAACAACCCTATGATATAACAACAGGAGGAACTAAGAGTTGTGCTACATTAATACTTGTGGGCTAGTTAGGCCAGAAAGAATATAGGACTCACCCAACAGGCACAGTAGGAGGAACTCAGGAGAATAGATCCCCTATTTATGGTGGTACCCAGCAATTTGATAAACATCAACCACACAGTAGAACCCTAAAATACACACTAAGAAAGTTGTCATTGTTGGAATAGAAAGACCAGAAATTCACCCAAAAGGTGAAAGTGACTAAACGAAAAGGCGAAATGCAATCCCAAGCATCTAGTGTATCACAAGCAAGTGCAGGCAATAATGAAATAGAGGACCCTAAAAGTCATACATCAGAAATCTCTGAAAAGATAGCAAATGAAGTAAAGAAATAAATGCATGAGGCTATAAAGGAACTCAAATTAGAAATAATGTCTCATGTAAAGACAAAAGTAACAACCTTAGTTAATGAGTTGCTCAAAATAGCTAGACAAGAAATAGATAACAAACTACAGGAGCATGGGAAATTGATTGAAACTTTGAGAAAACAATGCAGAAAAGAAGCAGAATCTATGAAACAAGTTGAAAGAGATATGCAAGAAACAAAAAATTTTATTGAAAGCCAGGAAAGCTCTTTAAATGAAGCTGAGGATAGAATTTCAGACCTTGAGAACAGCATCACAGATAGTGACTTTGAAAGGCTAGAACTTACACAAACAACAAAGCAGCATGAAATCACAATCCAGCAGCTAGAAGATAATGCCCGGAGAAACAATGTTAGAGTAATAGGCATTAGTGATGAGGCAGGAGACATTACAAAGGATATAGCTAAGCTGTTCACAGAAATAATGGCAGAAAATTTCCCAAACGTGAGGGGAAAATCGAATATAAAAATAAGTGAGGCATATAGAATGCCACACAGTCACAAACAACATAAACCTATACCCAGACATATAATAATTAAGATCTCAGACATATAGCAAAAAAAAAAAATAGAATACCAAAAGCTGTTAGAGAAAAGACACAAATCTCCTACCAAGGAAAGCCTATTAGAATCACAGCAGACTTCTCAGGACAAACCTTCAGGTTAAGACTAGCTTGGAGTGAAGTATTTCAAGCCCTAAAAGAAAACAACTTTCAAACCAGACTGACTTACCCAGCAAAACTCTCTTTCAAATTTAATGGAGAAACAAGATACTTCCATGACAAAGTACAACTAAAGAAATTCAAATCCACCAAAACAACCTTAGAAAGAATGCTGAAGTACATCCTAGGTAGAGATAAAAATGACCACAATTTCCAGAACAACAGAAAGAAATCACCAGGCTGGACAAGAAAGTAAACAAGAGAGAAAAGCAGGAAACTAACAACAGTAACACAATATGGCAAAGTCAAGCCAGTATATAGGAATGATATCGATAAATGTAAGTGGCCTCAATTCACATATCAAAAGAAACAGGTTGAGAGAATGGATTAAAAAACAGGATCCCACAGTATGTTGTACACAAGAAACAGATCTGACTCACAAAAAAAACTCATGGATTAAAAGTCAAAGGATGGAAAGCAGTATTCCATGCAACAGGAATACAGAAAAAAGCAGGGGAAACTTCTATTTTCACACAATGTGAACTTCAAATCTTAAATGATTAAAAGAGACAAAGAAGGTCACTACATACTTGTAAGTGAAAAAATGCAAGAGGAAGAACTAACAATTATAAATATATATGCACCAAACACAGGAGCACCCAATTATATATGACAGGTACTAAAGGACATGAAAACCCAAATACAAAAGAACACAATTATTACAGGTGACATTAACAGCCAACTGTCACAAAGGGAGAGATCAACTAGACAAAAAAATCAGTAAGGAAATGATAGAACTGAGTCACACCTGTGAGCAATTGGACTTAGTAGATGTTTACAAAGTGTTCCACCCACCACCTCAGAATACATATTCCTCTCAGCTGCCAATGGGACATTCTCGAAAATAGACCATATATTATCCCATAAAACATTCTTAAGTAAATGCAAAGGTATTGAAATTATCCCATGCATACTATCTAAATACAGCACACTGAAATTGCA
This sequence comes from Dolichotis patagonum, assembly GCA_004027295.1. Classification (NCBI taxonomy): domain Eukaryota; kingdom Metazoa; phylum Chordata; class Mammalia; order Rodentia; family Caviidae; genus Dolichotis; species Dolichotis patagonum. The sequence goes on along the minus strand of PVJX010019582.1, from coordinate 28,695 downwards.
AATTAATGATAAAAGATATTGCAAAACTGGCAAAATACATGGAAATTAGATAACCTTTTGAACAACCAGTGGGCTACAGAGGAAGTTAAAGAAGAAATAAAGCAATACCTACAATTCAGTGAAAATGCAGAAACAACCAATTGAAATTGGTGGGATGCAATGAAAGCAGACTTAAGAGGGAAATATATAGCAATAAATTGTCATATCAAGAAACACATGAGCACAAATAAACAATCTAATGCTTCACCTCAAGCTTCTAGAAAAAGAAGAGCAAGTTAAATCTAAAGCTCATAGAAGAGATGAAATTGTAAATATTAGAGAAGAAATCAATGCAATTGAAGCTAAAAAAGCAATACAAAGAATTAATGAATCAAAAAGATGGTTTTTTGAATGAATAAACAAAATTGACAGGGCTTTAGCTAACTTTATAAAGAAAAAGGAAGAAAAAACCCAAATTCATGCATTAAGGACTAAAAGGGGGGAAATTACTACAGATCCCATGGAAATTCAAAACATCATGAAGACCTACTTTGAAAATCTCTACTCACATAGAAAGGAAAACACAGAGGAAATGGACAGATTTCTAGAAACATACAAATTACCAAAGCTCAACCAAGAAGATAAAGCAATTTTGAATAATCCAATATCAGCTATTGAAATTGAAAATGTAATAAAAATCTTAACCAACAAAGAAAAGCCCAGGTCCTGATGGATTCACAGCTGAATTCTACAAGAAATTTAGAGAAGACTTGATGCCAATACATAAACTCTTCGATGAAATTGAAAATAAAGCAATCCTCCCTAATTCATTCCTGGAGGCAAGTATTACTCTGATATCAAAACCAGAAAAAGACCCAACAAAAAGGAGAACTATAGATCAATCAAACTCATGAACACAGACACAAAGATTGTTAATAAAATACTAGCAAATAGAATGCAGCATATCATCAAGGAGATTATACATCATGACCAAGTGGGGTTCATTCCAGGAATGCAGGCATAGTTTAACATATGCAAATCAATAAAGGTAATACACCACATCAACAGAGCCAAAAACCAAAACCACATGGTCATCTCAATCAATGCAGAAAAAGCTTTTGATAAGGTCCAACACATGTTCATGAAAAAAACTTTCAGAAATTCGGAATACATGGTGTCTACCTCAACCTTATAAAGGCCATCTATGACAAAACAACAGTCAATATTATACTAAATGGACAAAAACTGAAAGCTTTCACTGTAAAATCAGAAATAAGACAAGGATGTCCACTATCAACACTCCTATTCAATATAGTTCTGGAAACACTAGCCAAGGCAATAAGACAAGAGAAAGAAATAAAACAAATAAAAGTAGGAAAGAAAAAAGTTAAATTATCACTATTTGCAGATGACATGATACTCTATAGAGAAGACCAAAAATACTCCATTAAAAGACTACTAGAACTAATAAACAAATTCAGCAGTGTAGCTGGATAGAAATTCAATGCTCAAAAATCAATAGCATTCCTGTACACAAACAAGAAATTCACCGAAAGAGAAATTATGGAAATCGCCCTTCACAATAACATCTAAAAATATGAAATACTTAGGAATCAACCTAACTACAAATGTAAAAGACCTATATGCTGAAAATTATACTACACTAAAAAAGGAGATTGAAGAGGATATTGGAAAATAGAAACATGTTCCATGCTCTTGGCTAGGAAGAACCAACATCGTGAAAATGGCCATACTCCCAAAACTGTCATACAGATATAATGCAATCCCAATCAAAACACCATTGACATACCTCACAGATCTAGAGGAAACACATCAAAAATTCATTTGGAACCAGAAGAAACCTAGAATAGCAAAGGCAATTCTGGGCAATAAAGGCAAGGCAGGAGGCATCTCAATTCCTGACTTGAAACTGTACTACAAAGTGACAATGTTAAAATCAGCATGGTACTGGAAAAGAAATAGACATGAGGATCAATGAAACATATTAGAAGATGCAAGTGTAGTACAAAGACACTCAGCCACCTGATATTTGAAAAAGGTGCTAAACGTGTTCACTGGAGGAAGGAGAGCCTCTTTAATAAATAATAAAAATTGGCTCTCCACATGCAGAAGACTGTAACTAGATCCATGCCTATCACCATGCACAGAAATAAAGTCTTAGTGGACCAAACACCTAAACATTAAAACAGAAACACTAAATATACTGGAATATAGGGTAGGTAGAAGTCTTGGAGACATAGGGATAGGCAGAGAGTTCATGAACAAAACACAAACTGCACAGGAAATACTTCAGAGAATCAACAACTGGGATCTCATATTATTGAAAAGTTTCTGCACTTCAAAAGAAATCACCATCAGAGTGAAAAAAAACCCACAGAATGTGAAAGAATTTTAGCCAGTAACTCCTCAGACAAAGGACTTATATCAAATGCATATAAAGAATTGAAAAACATCAACCTCCCCAAATTCAAAGACCCTCTCCAAAGATGGGCAGCTGAGATGAACACACAGTTCACAGATGAAGATATACAAATGGCAAACAAATATATCAGGAAATGTTCACCATCATTGATCATTTGAGAAATGCAAATTAAAACAACATTGAAATATCATCTCACACAGGAAAGAATAGCTGCCATCAAGAAATCAACTGATAACAAATGTTGGTGAGGCTGTGGGAAAAAAGGAAAATTACTTCACTATTGGTGGAGTGCAGACTAGTGCAACCTCTATGGAAATCAATATGGAGAATTCTCAGAAGACTAGTATTGGAAGCTCCATTCAACCCAGCTATTCACCTCTTAGGTATTTTCCCAGAAAATCTCATGTATCACAGTGATATATACATACCCATGTTCATAGCAGCACAATTTGTGATAGGTAAATCTTGGAAACAACCAAAATGCCCATCAACTGCTGAGTGGATGAAAAACATGTGATATTTTACACAATGGAATATTACTCAGCTATAAAAAGGATGACCTTGAGGCCTTCCTAGGGAAATGGAGACAACTTGAGACTATTGTCATTAGTGAAATAGATAAGAATCGTATTTATAAACATCACATTGTGTTTCTAGTGTAAAAAGTAATAAGAACTGTAGGAGTAATAAAACCCAAAATGTGTAATTGCTACTGTAAAAAATAGAGGGAAAGAAAGTGCTCTAAAGAATATAACTGCATGTATATTTAAGTGTGGAAGATAGATGACCACATTAATGTTTTTGTTAGATTGTTGAGTAGAACTTTTAACAGTCTCACTGTTTGAATGTCTACTTTGCATGCTTTAATTTTGTAACTTGAACAACTATTTCCAATGATTACAGTATGTAACGTATCAAGTGGAGATTTCTTAGTATTTTTGTCTTTTGTTTTTTCTTTTTGTTGTTGTTGTTGTTCTTTTATTTTTTCCCTTTGGAATTCTGTATCATTGCTACACTTTTTCTGTTTCATTTGGTTGGGTATTTTTTTCTCTTTAAATAAAATTTTAAAAAAGAACATGTAAAACTGCTGAATGACTCAGTTTTGATTAATGAAACTAAAAATGTGATTATAACCTTATCAACAAAGAAAATCCCAGATCCAGGTGGATTTAGGGCAGAATTCAAAAAGAAATTCAAAGAAGACTTAATGCTGACACTTCTCAGAATCTGCAATGAAATTGAAAGGGAAGCAATTCTCCCTAAGTCATTCTTGGAAGCAAGTATTACTCTAATACCAAAACAGAGAATGATACAATCAAAAAAGAGAACTACAGGCCAAAATTCCTAATGAACACACATGCAAAAATTCTCAATAAAATACTGGCAAAAAGAATGTAGCAAATCATCCAGAAGCTTATACACCATGAACAAGTTGGATTCATCCCTAGAATGCAGGGATGTTTCAACATGCACAAATAAATAAATTTAATCCACCATATCAATAGAGCCAAAAGTAAGAATCACATGATCATTTCTATAGATGCAGAAAAAGCTTTTGGTGATGTCCAATACTCATTCATGGTAAGAACCTTACAGAAAATTAGAAAATACTGTCTCTACCTCACTATGATAAAAGCTATCTATAGAAAACCAACAGCCAGAATCATATTAAATGGTCACAAAGCCTTTACTCTAAAATCAAGAATGAGACAAGGATGTCCATTATCACCAGTCCTATTCAATATAGTGCTGGAAATACTAGTGAGAGCAATTAGACAAGAGAGAGAAATAAAAGGAGTACAGATAGGAAAAGAAGAAGTTATATTATCATTATATGCAGACAACATGATACTTTACATAGAAGACCCCCAAAACTCCATTGAAAGACTGCAAGGTATAGTAAATAAATTTAGTAATACAGCTGGATACAAAGCCAACACTCAAAAATCTATAGCATTCCTATACACTAACAACAAAATCACTGAGAGAAAAACAAGTGAAGCCACACTCTTCACAATAGCATACATAAAATGAAATTCTAAGAATCAATCTAATTAAGTAAAAGATCTATTCAGGAAAAATTATAATATCCCAAAAAAAGAAATTGAAGAGGTTCTCACCTCTTCAATTATACAAGGAATGTATAAGGACATTCCTTGTTCATGAATATGAAGAAAAAATATTATGAAAATGGTAATTCAGCAAATTGTAGACAGATTTAATGTAGTGCCATTCAAAATACTGGCATACCTCTCAGATCTTGAGAAATGATTTCTAAAATTCATCTGGGACCAGAAAAGACATAGAATAGCAAATGCAATTCTAAGCAACAAAGGCAAGGCAGGAGGCATCACAGTCCCTGACTTGAAGGTATACTAAAAAGCCACTGTAATAAAATCAAAATGGTATTGGAATAGATTAGAAGATACAACTACAATTACAAACACACTCAGTCACCTTATCTTTGATAAAGAGGCCAACCATGTTTACTTTAAGAAAGATAGTCTCTTTAATAAATGGTGCTGTAAAAACTGGCTCTCCATATGCCGAAAACTAAAACTAAACCCATGCCGATCCTCATGTATTAAGCTAAAGTCATAATGCATCAAAGATCTAAATATTAAAACAGAATCACTAAATCTACTGGAAGAAAAAGTAGGTGGAAATCCAGAAGACATAGAGTTAGGCAAAGAATTCATGAACAAAAATCAAACCACATGGGAAATACTTTTCAGGATCAATAACTGGGATCTCGTTTTATTAAAAAGTTTTTGTGTGCTGAAAGAAATCTCCAACAGAGTAAAAAGATATCCCATGAATGTTGAAAACATGTCAGTCAACTTTCCCTCAGAAAAAGTACTTCTGCCTAGAACATGTAAAGAATTTTTAAAAACCAGACCCTCAAATTCAAAGATGAATCCAAAAATGGGCCTCTGAGATGAATACACAGTTCTCATACAAAAAATCACAAGTGGAAAATAAATACATAAAAAAATGTTCAGCATCATTGGTCATTAGAGAAATAAAAATTAAAACCACACTAACATTACATCTCATTACATAAAAAATGGCCAGGTTAAATAAAGCTACCAATAACAAATGGTGCAGAGAAAAAGGAACTCTTCAGGACTGTTGGAGGGAGTGTAGACTGGTGCAGCCACTGTGGAGGTCAGTCTGGAGGTTCCTCAAAAAGCTGGGATTGGAAGTTCCATTTGAGCCAGTTATTCTACTTCTGGGCATATTCCCAGAAGAATTGAAAACATCACATCACAGTATATATATGCACTAGTTCATAGCAAGACAATTTGTAATAGATCTTGGAAACAACCTAATTGCCCATTAACTGAAGAATGGATAAAAAAGATGTGGTACTTTTATACAATGGAGTAATACTCAGCTATAAAGAATGATCACATTGAGATATGTATAAGTAAATGGATGCAACTTGAGACCATACACATATGTGAAATGAATCGAACTAGCATGTGTGAATACCGTATTATCTCCCTAGGGTAAGAAATAGTAAGAGTACATAAGATACAGAATCCTCAATGAGTACAGTGAAAGGGTATGAATCTGCTTAAAGGGGAAAATATTATACCTCAGGGGAAAGGAGAAAAAACAAAAAGAAGGGAAAAGAAAAAATATCAAAATTTATATAAACATGCTTAGAAGAGCTAAGATGATTGTGCTTTAAATTCGATAAGTTCATGGAACAAAACCATTAACATTCATAGGATTGGAACAATTTTGTATTTTTATGACTGGTCATCTAAGACACTCTTGAAGATCACTATGTAAAATATCAACCTTAGTGTTCCTCTGGCGTGAGCCAAGAGGTGAACCAGAGATGGGCCCCCAAGATCCAGCCACTGCCATGGTGGAACCCAGGAGCCTGCACAAAGAAACAATTTTCCCACCCACTTGGTAAGTGCCTTCCCCTGGCATGAGCCAGGAGACCCAGTAGTGTCTCTTTAGCCTACCGGTGTGCAAGCCTGGAATAAAACATCCCAACCCCCCCACCTCCCATTAGCAACTGGGGACAGATGTCTGAGCATCTCTTGGCAGGATGACTGTATGCAACATAGCAAATATGGGGGGTCTCCTCTATCTTTGCTTTGAAAGCAAGTGCTGTTTTCAGTTTTGTTTCATTATGATATTTGCTTTACTCTACTCAATATTCCCTTTCAATTGATTTTATAATGTTCTGCCTTTGGTTTGATTTTGCTATACTTAATTGAGTAGACAACTATTGTGAAGATAATGAGATATACTATGATATCTATTACTGTTATCCCAGTAACTTGCTGGGAAATTCTCTACCAAATTCACTGCACTGTCTCAATTCACTTTGTTCTGCCTTGTTCTGTTGTATTTCTACTACCTTCAAAATAAAAAAAACAACCTTAGTTATGTTCCTACAACCTTGTTTTGAAGACCTATAACGTCATTGTTTGGCCTCTTTGCTATTTTTAGTTATTTGTCTTTTTTGCTTCTTATTTTTCTAGTAATTTGCTTTGTTTTGTTTTCCCTCTAATACAGAAAGGAAAGATATCATGTAGAGGCTTATACATAGCTAGAACTTCTCTTAAACAGTTTGCAAGAATCAATTTATATTATGCATGGTGAAATGAACAGCTACTTTGAAGAAAAACAGACATTATGGTATCCATTGCTAATTCCATATCATCATGCTGAGAAATCCAGTAATGCTTCTGTTCTTTGTTCAGAGTGGTTTAGGTCTGTTTTATATTGTTTAATTTCAACATACGTGAAGGTATGGACAGCTATTTTCCAGAGAAAAAGAGACATAATGACAACCATTGATTATTTTCCTATTGTCTGGTTTTGAAGGCCTGTAATGTCTTCATTATGCTGTCAATTGCATACTATTCTGTTTTATATGAATTCTTTGTGAGTGAAGATATAGACAAGTATTTAGAAGAAAACAAGAGACATTATGGTAGCAACTATATATCTCCTATGTCTTGCTTTGAATTCTGTGTCACTTAGATTGATTTTTCCTGATCACTTTTGTTATGATTTGTAATGTTTAATTTTATCCTCTTTAAAATAAAGAAAAAAGGAAATCATAAACGTTTGAGGATACAGGTAATTTAATCTCATTTATTAATGCACAAGGTAACCATGTATTAAAATTGCACAGGGTAGCCCATGAATGTGTGAAACATTTGGGTTTATGTAGCAATAAAGAATCTAATTCACTGACTCTGAAGCAAGGCCAGCAGATTGCTGTAGCTGCTGGTTTCAAACAGGAGCCTAAAGAGAATTCTTTCTGTGGTCTGTTGGCCATTTCAGAACTTTGGAAATGGAATGGTCAGTTCATCAGAAAGAAATAGCAGGTGAGTATGATGGACTTTAGGGGGCCTGCAGGGGAGAGACCCTGGTGCCTCGGGACCTGCACCATGCAGTTGACTCGGGGTGCCGGGGGAACAAGGAGCTCTTCCCCTCTCTGGGGGCAGCTGTGAGTGTGGCAGACTTGCGGCGGCCACAAGGAGAGAGACCCTGGCACGTTGGGACCTGCACCATTCAGTTGACTCTGGGTGCCGGGAGAACAAGGAACTCCTCCCCTATCTGGGGGTGCCTGTGATCCTGTCTGCACGTGGGCTGAGAATCAGACATCTCATGTCATCCTGTCCCCTGTCCTGTGCCCCTCTTAGCAAGTGGGAGCCAGTTAACTACACATCTTGTGAAAAGATTGGCTATGTTATCTAGTATGAGCTCCCTGTATGCAAAGATATGGACAATTGTTTGAAAGAAAACAGGAGACAATATGACAGATAGTGAAGATCTCTGGTAGTCTAGCTTTGAAATTTATGCTTTCTTATGTCCTGTTCTGTTCTGTTTTGTTGGGTTTAATTTTACCTCCTTTAAAATAAAATTTTTTTAAAAAAAGAATCTAATTCACATTTACAAGACAAAGAGTTCATGCTCTGGAGGTGAATCTCAGCTCTTTGGTTACACTGACAGTAAGCTCACTGACACAGTAGTTATAGTAGTTATAAATCCAACAAAAACTTCCAAAAGTTTTCTTTTTTATGATTTTAAAGAAGAAAATATATTGAATTGATAAGTTATAAGAGCTGGTTCAAATTTTAATCAATATATAAATTTGAAACCTCAAAATACATGACAAGTATACTTAGAATCACATATTCCCTTACAGTTATAATTTTTAATATTATAGTTACATATTGAAAAATTCACATTGCATTCAAAAGTAGAACAGGCACAAGAGCAGTCATGATTTTAGTATTCACTTCTCAAAACAGAAACTGAAAAATCAATTTCTTTTACTTAAAAAAATAAAGAAACTTTTGCAGTTTTCAGGTTTAGTAACTGACATTGGGTGACTGAAATTGTTTTACATCTTCTTGATTGAGCAAGAATAATTCATACATTTCTAGAAATCTGTCCATTTCTTCTGGGTTTTCCAGCCGATGTCAGTAAAGATTTTCAAAGCAGTTATTGATGATCTTCTGAATTTCCACAGGTTCTGTAGTAATTTCACTCTTTTCTTTCCACACTGAATGAATTTGAGTTTTTTTCTCTCCTTTTCTTGATAAGATTGAGCAAATTGTGTATCAATTTTTTCTTCTTTCAAAGAATAAATTCTTTGATTCTCATTTTTTTCATGACTGTACCTTATAATCTGAACAAATACTTTGAACATAATAATATGCAATATATTAAGCAGTGATAATTTCCTATTATTTTGCTTTGAAATTCTGTATCATTACTTTTATACTTTTGTTTGTTTATTTTAAAGCAAAAATAAATAACCCAAAAATCTGAAGGGGGAAATGGAAATATACTAGTGTATGTTTAGTATATTGCATAATAAATTGTTATCATACGAATGGCAAAGAAACTCTAATAAGTTAAGGATGCATATTTCAAGTCAAATAAATGACTGAAGAAAATATTGACAGTTCCAAAGATAATACAGGAAATCAAAAGGTATTATAAAATACTCAATAAACCCATAAAATAATGCTGCCATTGTAAAAGGACAAACTAAATTCATTTCACTTTTACAAAGAGTTTTACATTGTGAGACAGATTGGTATAGCATAACCAATTCAGCGATTGATAAATACAGTGGAATTGAACTTATGTCACAGAAAAGATAAAACATTTTCAGGCTACTTGTGTGTAAGAGCAACTTCCCAGTTTTCTATAGGTTATGAGCTGTGGAGCCACTTGGATTTTTAAAAATATGACTTTTTTCCTGTGAGCTAAGAGTTACATTTGAGCCTGTGTAAAATCAGTTTCCAAGGCACCCTGAAAAGCAAAATCATCTTAGTAGAAGCACTAACCAGTAGAGGACAGAAAGCAGACTTCCAAAAATCTTCCATTTACTTCTCCAAATGCAGTTTAAGAAGTATTTGAGAATTGTCAAAAAAAGAAAAAAAAAAGAAAATGATTTTCCACAAGGCATGACTCTGACCTGCCTCATGGAGAAGCTCCTTACCTCTGATGTCTCTGGATTTTTGGAGCTACCTGCGGGTTTGGTTCCCATGATTCCACAGTAGAACTTCTCCTCCAGTGGAGCTAAAAGGTGACTCCTTGGTTGTCCTTGGTCAAAGGATCAGGGCCTTCCCACTGCCAGTGAAACAGCAGGAGCGAGCATGGAGATGTAGATGCTGCTTTCTATGACACCCAAAGTCTGGGGGGGCTTTTGCTTAGAGCCACCTCTGGGGGTTGACCAATGCAACCAAAATCTGGATCTTTCAGTCAGTTTTGCATCCTGGGTACCTCTTGGCTCTGTGTGTAGTGTTGAACTGTACTGATGAGTAGTGTATACAAATTCATCAACAAGAAGAGTCAATGGGCACTGCGTTCCTGTTTTAGATAGTGTGAGTTTTCATGATGCCTGTGTTTCTTGATACAGGGCCATAAAGCGACGTCAAGAAGCTAATACTGCCCCTTTTTACTTGGCTTTTCAGGAGCAATCAACCTGGAAAATGTGGAAATTAATGGACACACTGAGAGGCATTCATATACAGTTAAAGCTGTATTGAAAAAGAAGACAAATTTTTTGTGAGTCATTTAATTTTAATGCTTTCCAATGGGACAGCAGAATCTCTGGAGGGGAAAGCTATGTAATGCTTTCAGTATTTGCATGGGCAAATCATTTATAAATTTGTTGAGTGATCCTGGGGAAAGGTGTAAAGCCCAGGAATGGGCACATAGGTGAAGTTTATGACACACTTTGTCCCAAGTACACTAAGTATGAATGTATCACAGCAAGGAAAAAGTAGTCATCGAGGCCAGAGACTGAGATCCTGAGGGAATACCAGTCAGGCTGGATGCTGTAGAGAGAAGCACAATTGACTGCACACGTGTCCAGTGTGGGCAGCACTTCTTCAAACATAGAGATGTGGATTCTGCTAGTGTAATAAGAGGTCAAGATCTTTTCAGGCACACATGCAAGCAGTAAGCCAACAGAAAGCATCAGACTTTCCACAGGGAGTCATAAGAGAAGCAGGGTCCTGTTTGAGGGAGAGGATATCTGGTGTATTCCCACTGTCTTGCACAAGAGCATCTAACCTTCCGCTCAGGCTTTGAGGGTCACCTGGATCACCTGCTGTGCTGTTTATCGCTCCACAAAATCACCTTCAGAACTTGTCTCATAGCTTGCATGCTGGAGCGTGATCTTTCTTCATGCAAACATGTGTGTACAGGATGAATCCGTAGGAGTCTACAAACTTTAGGGTTTGTGCTCAGCAACAGGATGTTCTTTGGTTTTCTGATGTTTCGTGTCTAGGACAAATATATGTCATGAATATGAAAGAAGTCTAAATATTGTATGGTGATCTGGTAAATATACAAAACTCTAATAAATCATCTGCAAACACATTTATCAGTCAAAAGGCAGGCCTCTATAATGACTCAGTGACTTCTTGGCCAGTTGCCTCTCCCAGGATGTCCAACATGTGGTGATTCTCTCCTGTATAAATACTCCATCTTTCTGTCCTTGTATGCACCTGCCTGGACAGAGACCTGCTCATCACAATGGTAGGTAACGGGGTAGTGGGTTGACACAAAGATAGGCACTTGCCTAACATCAGCAGGGAACTGACTTCATGCACAAATGTCAGCAATGATAAATCAAGTATGTATTTTTCATTCCATAAACTACTGAACATATTTCTTCCCATTGGAATTTATTGCTTCATGCCACCTAGTTTTGAATTATTTCTATATTACAATCTAATTTGTACCATAAAATCAACCCTGGGACATTAAGAAACATTTTAAAAATCTGTTCTTTAAGATATGTTATTTTAGGTTCTCTATATTGTAATATGCTAGTAAATATTGGGAGCTACATGAGTGACTTATGGAATTAAATGTATCTTCAGAGTTTCAATTTATGTGTCTCACTAAAAAGGAGGAAATTGAGGTGGAAAAGGGGAACAAGGTGCAACCTGGTTTGAACTCTGAACTTGGGGGAGCTGAGATGAGAACCCAGGTATCTCTCTCCAAGCCAGGGTCTCATAAATGTGACTGGTAGAATAAAGAGGGGAGATCTCTTGTTGCTGTTTTTGTTGTTTATTTTATTTAATCAGTACATGTTTGCAACTCACAAAGTTTGCAGTTATCCTGAGGAATGCTTACATGTACACTTTATTGTTTGTTTCTTGTTCTAATTCCCTTACCTCTTGTTACTCCATCAGTTTCTCTATCCCCTCATTTTCCTTGCAATTTTTCTTCTTAGCTGATGTTCTGCATATATTGTTTACATTAATAGTGTTTATATTAATTGCCTTAAAGAGTTTATATTTATACCAAAGTTAGACATTGCTTAAGGATATATAGCACATTTTTATTACTCTCATTTACTCTGTCTTCTGCTTAACCTGGCCCTTCTTGAGTAATTGTGTCAACTGGAGACATTTAAAAGCTTACTTAGAGCTTAGCAGCTCTATACCCTACAGGACAGAAGACCCACCCTAGGGTGGCTCATCACCTGGATGGTATAAATGGGAAGGAGGAAGGACACATGAATTCTAATCTTTGGAGAACCTCCAGTCTTTGCCATTGATTTGGACATCATCTCCGGCCTCCAATGTAGACTCTTCATCTTTCATCATAGACTCTTCAGCCTTACAGCATAGACCTTTTGACCTTCTGTCATAGGCCCATCAGCCTCTTGGTTCAGACTTGCACAAGACACTGAAGTGAATTCCATACCTTGCTTGAATCCTTCAGCCTCCAGTGTGTGGACAGCTCTGCATTCTCCCTCCTCCAACTCAGCCTGTCTTGTAATTTCTTATACATTTGTATGTCTCTGTTATATCTGTTTTCTCTAGTAAAACCCTGACTAATACAGATTGTGGTAACAAGAATGGTCTTAGAGAAACAGAATTATAATAATAGCATTTTAATGGTTTTAAGGGTTCCTGGATTTGGTTCTGAAATTCAGTGAGACCTAAAAACACCAAGGTTTTCCCTTCCACTTCTGTGGCATACAGTGATAATCCTTGGGATGAACTGTTTAAACTAATATGCCAAATACATATACTTGATTATCTAATTCACCACTTGTGAGATGTCCGGAATTTAATGATTCTGTACAGGAAAGTTTTGAATTCTTTTTGCAGAGTAGGCTATATAATGGTGCTGGATAGTTGTGCTTAGCCTCTCTGGACAAACTAGTGAAGGGAAAATCTCATCTCCAGACAAAAGTAAGAAATTTACAAGTTTCTCAGTATGTCCTGAGTGAAAATTTCATCTTTTACTGCAAGGCTGGTACTGAAGAAACCCAAACACAGTCCTTCATAATGTGATTAGCTGAACTACAATGTAAACTTAATGCTCAGCTTCAAAGTGTATCTGGTGCAATGTTGAGGAGACTGGTCAGAAAAGAGTAGGATCCCATAAATTGTGATGGAGACTATGGGAAGATCAGGAGGAACTTGAGGATATTGAGTTTCTGGATGCTAAAGAAGTTATTTTGCCTAGAAGAAGAAATGGCCAGATGTGAAACTATATACTGATTCATGGGCTAGAGTCACTGGTCTAGGCAGATGGTCAGGTACTTGTAAGGAATATAATTGGAAAATTAATGGCAAAGATATTTGGGGGAAAGGAATGTGGATAGATCTCTGTATAAGGGCAAGGAATATAAAAATCATTTTTTCCCATGTAACTGCTCACCAAAAGGTAACACCGAGAAGAAGATTTTAATAATCAAGTGGATAAGATGTCTTATTCTATGGAGAGTGGACAACCTCCTTCTTCAAATATCCCTGTCATTGGCCTTTGGGCCCATGTACAGAGTGGTCATGGTGGCAGGGATGGAGGTTATGCATGGGTTCAGCAACATACTTTCCCACTCATAAACACTGATCTGGCTACAGCCACTGTTGAATGCCCAGTATGCCAGCAGCAGAGGCCAACACCAAATCCCCAGCATGGCACCGTTACCTGGGGTAATCAACCTGCAACCTGGTGGCAGGATAATTATACTGGACCACTTCCATTGTCTTAGTTATCTTTTACTTGTCACTGGGACAAAATACCCAACACCAAAAATGAAGGAAGGAAAGATTTATTTCTTACAGTTCTTGGAGGTTTCAGTCCATACTCAGTTGGCTCCAAGGCAGCATGACATTTCGAGTCAGCCCTTCATGGTGCCTGCATACAGCAAGGCATGAGCCAGCAAGAGAGAGAGACACACCTTCCTGTTACTTGATATCTTGGCTCCACTCCAGGTAGGGGTAGCACTCACATGACCTGCCCAAGTGCTAGAAAATGAACCAATCAAAAATGCATAATAGCATGAGGCTTGGGGGCAACTGATGTAAACCATGGCATTCATCATGGAAGGGACTGTGCTTTGTCCTCACTGGCATAGACACATATTCTGGATAAGGATTTGCTTTCACCACACATAAAGCTTCTACCAAAACTCCCAACTTTAGAAGCACAGAATGCCTTATCCACCATCCCAGATTCCACATAGAATTGCATCTGACCAAGGAACACACTTTACAGCTAAAGAAGTGAGGCAGTGGGCTCATACTCATGGAATTCACTGGTCCTGCCATGATCCTCACCATCCAGCAGCAGCTGGATTGATAGAAAGGGGGAATGGCCTTTAGAAGACACAGTTACAATGCCAGCTAGGTGGCCACAGCTTGTAATTTGGGGTAAGGTACTTCAAAAAGTTGAGTATGCTTCAAATCAGCATCTACAATACCGCACTCTGTCTCTCATAGCCAGGATTCATGAGGCTAGGAATTAAGGGATGGGAATAGGAATGGTGCACTCACCATTACCCCTAGTGATCCACTAGCAAAATGTTTGCTTCCTGTCTCCATGACCTCACGTTCTGCTGGCTTGGAAGACTTGGTTCCTTAGGAGGCAAAGCTAATACCAGGGAACGAACAATAGTACCAATGAACTAGAAGCTAAGATTTCTCCCTTGTCATTGTGGACTCCTCATGCCTCTAAAGAAACAAGCTAAAAAGGGAGTCACAGTGTTGTCAGGGGTGACTGACCCAAACTGTTAAAATTAATTTGTAAAAAAAAGGAATTTGAACTCATACTCCACAGCATAGGAAAGGAAGCATAAACGTGCAATGCAGGAGATTCCTTAGGATGTCTTTCAGTACTACCACGCCCTGTCACTAAGGTCAGTGAAAATTACAACAGCTTAATCCAGCCAGAGTGAAAAGTGGTCCAGAACCTTCAGGCATGAAGGTATGGGTCACTCCACCAAGGGAAAGAACCAAGATCTGCTGAGGTGCTTGCTGAAGTCCAAGGAAATGCAGAATGGGTGGTAGAAAAAAGAAGTAGTGGAAACCAGGTATAACCCTGTGATCAGTTATAGAAAACAGGACTGTAATTACTATTTCTCTCCAAATATGCTTCTAATGTCACATAATGTTGATAGACTTAACACTAGCTCTCAGGGATTGTTAAACCCATGTTATAATATTGAAATTATAAACTCATAAGAGAGCAACCAAACAAAACTTACATTCTATTCTGGTAACTGAATTACTGTGTTTCCATTTGTATGCAGGATAGTAGTCACATGTTAGGTGCAATGATATGCATGTCTTTGTATCTGGAGACTAGTTCAGAGATGTGTTTGGTTGCTAAATAGACAAGGGGTGGATTGTAGAGGTTCAGAGATTGTGTCAACTTAAGACATTCAGAGACTTAAATAAATGTGCTTAGGCTACACACTAGGTTGTAGAAGACCCAAAGGTGGCCCATCTCCTGGACAGTATAAAAAGAAAGGAGGGAGGACAAAAGAATTCCGTTCTTTGGAGGGCCTCTAGTCTTCACCTTTGGTTTGTACACCACCTCCTGGCTTCCAGTGTAGACTTTTCAGCCTTCCAACACAGACCTGTTGGCCTTCTGTCACAGATCCATCAGCCTGCTGGTACAGACTTGCACAAGACACTGAGGTGAACTCCAGACCTTGAGTTGAACCCTTCAGCCTCCAGCATGCAGACACCTGTTTCATGCTTTGTCACCCCACTCTGTGATGATAATCATAAGCCTGTCTTGTAATTTCATGTACATTTGAATGTCTCATGTTATTTCTGTTTTTGCTATTAAAACCCTGACTAATACAGTCCCTCATCATCCTAATTTCTACCTGGATTGATAACATTCTTCACATGCTTATAACACCTGTCCTTATCAGAACTAGAATAGTCCATAACCACAAAACAAAACACAGTGAAGTAAAAATATGAAAACAACATCTTTATCATACGTAAAATTAAGTCCCCAGCAACAGGTGCCTTTTTCAGTGTGGCCTTAGTCTGTGTTCTCAGTCATTTATCTGGCCCTCTGTGCTCCACCAGGGTCCAGTGGGATTTTCTTTGTGCTATATCTTTGTCCATATTACCTTATTTTCAAAACCTCTCCAAACTTCTCTCATATCTGTCTTTTCTATTCCATATATTTGAAGAACAGCTTAAAATATTCAACACATCTACAATGGGGATTCAACACAAATACAATGGTTTCCCAAAATTCCACTGCAAGAAGAAAGCACAATCTCATGGCAGCTAAGGCATCCCTGACACAGGTTAAATTCTATGGATTGTTTCCTCAGTGTAGATCTCAGTCCCTGACTGGGTCACCCGAGGAAGGATCCACTCTCACACTCACTTTCCAGGTCCTCAGGGAGCCCTGCAGGTGTCTCTCAGTCCAGGATGGGAGTCCTGGTCCACTCACTCTCAGCCATGGCTTTTCTTCTATTACAGAAAGTACACATTGGATGCCTCCTGGTCCTGGCCAATGTCATAACTTCATGCAGTGCTCTGTGTTATTCCATTCCCAAAGGAAAACCTGATGTCATTCCCTCAGATGGTAAGTCCTGGTTTTGGTACACATTATGTGACTGCAGCCTGGTAGATGGCACCTGCTGTCAGATAAATACATGGAAGGAGAGGCAATGAGTGACAGAAAGACAGGCAAAGAAGGGTCTCCACCTTGGTCAGCATATGCAACAAACATTCTCAGTTCTTTCTGGAAGACAGGGCTTTTGTACTGTGCTAGATCCCTAACACTTTTGGGGAGTGGGGTGTGAGAAGCTCCACTGTGCAACTCAGGCTGGCCTCACACTTGTGGCAATCCTCCTGCCTCACTCTCCCAAGTCCTGGGATTATCAGTGGATACCACCATGTCCAGGAATCCCCATGCATTTTAATTTTAATTGTAATTGTAATTGTAATGTAATTATAATTGTAATTTTTTGAGATGGTGTCTCACCACATCACTAAAGGGTCCAGGCTATGCTCCAGCTTGCAATTTTCTTGCCTCAGCCTCCCAGAGCAATGGGATTACAGAAGCACCACCATGTCCAGTTTCAAGCTTGCATAAGTGAGGAAATGGTATTGTTCCTTGAACAGTAGTTAGAGATGAAGGGATATGATGTCTGCAACTTAATCTCAAAAGGTCAGAAAAAAGTCTGAATGTGTGCATGCACTTACACGTGTGTATAAAAGAAAAAACAATTAATCAAATACACACATTGCTATTATCAGGCAAGCCCGTGTGAATCCTGCTTCAGGAGAAAAGAAAGGATAGAGATGCAGGCAGAGCCCAGGCTGTGCGGGTTGGCACACTGGCGAGGTGTGCTGAAGCCAGTCTCCTCCTTGCAGCCACCTTCCCATCCCCATTACAGCCACTGCTCTCTGGCCTCAGTCCATGCAGGGAGGAAGGGAGGAAGTGTCTGCTGGTCACTATCTCTTGTTTTGGGATTGGGATTTTCTCAGAACCCAAGTGAGACTGAGCTGTCAGGAATGCCAAAGCAAAGACCAAACTTGCTGGTTCCCATTCAACTCGCTTTTGCTAACAACAAACATTCACCTACCCAGACATATGTAATGCTATGAATTTCTTTCATTCATGTCCTTAAAGTAACCCCACATTTGCAAGAGTTGTTTCCTCAATGTATAAAAATATCAAGACCTGCACCCAAAAACAAAAAAATAAAAACTCTGTCTGGCTGAGCATTACCTGGCAACATTTTGAAATGTAAGAATTCTCAAGATCCATCAAGGACATAGTGAAGCAGAATCTCTGGGTTCATTTCCAGAGCTACATATTCAGAAACTCCTTAACTGACTTTCACAAGCAATTAGGATTGAGAACCACCTTCAGCATCCAAAGAGGTATTCATAGGTTGATAGGCTTGACAAGCCCAGGAGAGGTATGAGCCTAAAGGTGCTGATTCTGGGCACCTGGGGGGCAGGCAAGAGTGTAATTTCCAGAGATCAGGTGATGCTGAGTGTGTATTCTGCAAACACACATAGTCTTCAGGGGTCTCACCAGCATTCTAAGCTTTACTTGAGCATTGGCATCACTTGGGGATTGTTCTAGTGTGCTAAACACATTGTCTTATGCGTCCATAGCAAGAGATCTGGATCTCATAGCTCCAGGCTTGGGGAGCCACGGGCACAGGTGTTTTCATTGGCTTAGAATTGTTTGTGCTTTCTTTTCTTTGAGTGTTGGAGATTAAAACATGGGTTTTGTTCATTCTGAGCTTGAGATCTTTGGTAAACTTTTTTCAGTTCCCAAGTTATTTCCAGTTGGGTCCAGAGATTTAGTTCAGTGTCATAAGCACCTGCCTTGTAAGCAGGAGGTCATGAGTTCAATCCTCAGAATCAAACATCAACAACAAATAAGATATTTAGAGTCACAGAAAGAGCTGAAAACCTCTGTTTGAAAGCTAAACAGAAACAGAAGTGAAAAAATTTTCAGAGAAGCTCAAGCAGAATGATGTAGTACAGCAAGTGCCTTGGGACTGCAGTAACATTAAACAGAAAGGCATTACTTATGTGCTGAAGGTCTGTGTGGAAATACATTCTCCAGAGTAAACTTGGTTCTTAGTGTAGGAGAACGTTATTCATGACGTGGATGCACAGAACTAGAATATAGCCACGCTGCAATACAGAGAACTTCCTGAGGCAACTGTGGAATATCTTATGATCACATGATAGGCCCTGACTTCAGTTTTCTGACCAGCTTATTTCTTATCACACGATTTGGGACTCCACTGACGAGGTCTCTTCTGCTGTTTCAGGATGCAAGGACCATGCTGGAGTCATACACCCACTAATGTCAATGTGGAACACAAAAGAATGTGAGGTGTGCATTTGCAAAGCTAAAGAAATTGAATGCTGCACCAAGTGAGTCTCTGGCCCTGGTGGCTATGCTGGACCTGCTGCTCATTGATCAATACCTCATGCTCTCATTCTTTCATGCAGATAAAAGTTTGAACACACTTTCAAAGTTACAGAAAAACATCAAGGTTGAAATTCACAGAATTCCTAACTTGCCCACCAAATTCTTTTCCAGAAGGCCCAACTGTTACCACCTATGCCTCTATCAGAGGGCACAGTTGTTTCCCTTCATCTGCTATGATCCACACCTTTCATCACCTGCACTCCCAAGTTTACACAAGGCAGCATCCCAGAAATGCGAGTGTGTAGTAGGGAGTAAGTGTCCATGTATGTTTTCTACAGTTCGTTTCCATCCGATCCATTCAAACTGTTCTTCAACTTTCACCACACACTCCCAGATGCATTTCACTTGCACAACTAAAACTCAACACCCTTTCAGCCATCACTGTCCTTCGTTTTCCTCAGCATGTGGCCACACCAATTGTCCTATCTGCATTTACAAGTGTGATTTCTCTAAGAGTTTCAGAAAACAGAGCAATACAGCATTTAATAATATGAGGTTAGTCAACTGAAATTTGGATCGTGTCCTTAAAATTTATCCATTCTGCAATGTGTGGGAATATCCTTCCTTTCAAGATACATAATACTGCACTGCATGGCTTGACCACTTTTTTATTCTGTGCATAAAGCAACTCTTCTCTTGCTCCATTTTCTTTAGCTATTTTTCAAATATGATCAGCAACTTTATCCAGAAATGTCTGTTTTCATATAGGCGCATAAGGAAAGTGTATCTATCAGCCGGGGTTTTGCAATTTGGCCTTATACTTATTGCGGCCTTGCCTATACCATGTTTTCCAAAAGACTGTGCACAGGTAGAGAGAAGAGCTGCGAGATGAGAGGAGCGGTCTGTAGTGTGCCTTATTGTGTAAGCCCTGTGTTCCTTAAGGCTCAAGATGAACACAAGGCAAGCACGATTGCTGCACATGTTTTGGGCTGGGCTTCTATGGAAGCCAACACAGCATAGATAGATACCTGTCGTCCCGTGCTTAGCACTCCTTAGTTTATAATGTCTTTCCAAGCAAACATTAGTGATTTGAATTTTGTTTTGTTTTGTGAAAGAACACAGGAACTAAAGCATTCTGGAAATGTGAGCTAAAACTGAGCCTCATCCTCACCTGATAAGAATAACTTTGCTACCAGAACTGCTGTAAAGTAGCAGTTCTCAACTCTGCCTCCAAATCTGAATCCCTCCAGGAGACTCAGAGTCTGATCTTGCTCCACTGAGTAGAAGAGTGAGCAGTTGACAATGAGAATAACCTAGTATTACGGAGTTGAAGTATCTCAAAGTTTTACCTACAGTGGTTGAGAGGCCTGATTGTTGGTAGATGGTGAAGAAGGAGAGAAGTCTGCTGGCCAGACTGAGGTTGGTGTCCACAGGAGCCCCTCAGGCAGTGCAGTGGCCTTTTACAGCTGCATGCTGATTCCCAGGCTCTGGGTTTTCCACTGTGTCTGCAGCACACTGACAGTGTGACCCTGCAATGTGATTGTGTCCTGGCCAGCATCTGGGCTGATGGAAGATTCCTTCTTCCCTAAAGAGTGATCCGTTTTTCCATTCAGACCACCGTCTGCACTTCAGGGCAGGGTCATCCCAGAATGTCCACAGGACCCTCCCCTGTGCTTCCCAGGGACTTGGGTACAGAAGAATAGGGGATGATCTTAGGAGTCATGAGGAGAGAGACTTGCTGCTGGAGTCACAGTGACCTGAGTCTGAACCTGCTTTTCCTTGTACACTGCCTGTGTGTCCCATGGGAAAGTTCCTCAGGTTCTCTGGGCCCCACTTTCCTCACCATGAGTTAGGCATTTTCAGGTGGATGTGAGAACTGAGATTCTGCAGGTACCTGGTCACCCAGTGAGAACAGTAGTTTCTCTGGGTCTGGCCTGAGGTCCCAAGTATAATACAGGAAAATGATTCATACATGGGCAGACTTTCTTCCTTTCTGCCAAATTTCCTGCCCCAAGAAATTGCTCTACATTTGGATGTGTGCTTGTTTGTCTACAAGTCAGAGCCAGCTCTTGCTTCCCAAGAACTCAGTCACTTCTCATTCTGTTTTCTTATGATGTTTCATTTTTATTTTGGGTACAGCACAGTACTCATCCACCTCAGGTTCTATGGTACAATATTTGAAAGCATGGCACCTCTGCAGGACACTGCCCATATAGCCAAGTCACTGGACACTGTAGGCCCAGGCTGAGGCTCCCTGGGCAGGGCAGATAGGTGTGCTGGCCTTAGCTGTACTCAGGGCCACCCCTTCCCAGGCCGATTGTCCAGACTGCAGTGAGAGAGCCACAGGGTCAATTTTACCCAGCCTCCTCTCTGGACATCTGACCACGTGATGGTTGTGATGTCCCTGGTGAGTCACTCTCAGATGTGTCTCTCTCCCATGTTGGGTGTGGTTACATTTTATCTACTGATGGTCCTTTATCAAGAAAATTGCTTCTGAGAACAAATGGCAGAAATATGTTCCTTCATATACTATAAACAGTTTGCAAAGTATTTCATTATTAAACTATCTGTTACATATAGTAGTATAATCTGTTAATCATTTTAAATTACTTAGTTCAATGATTTTTTTTAGAGTACTGGATTCCTTTGCTTTTATTTCTCTCTGCAATAGAGCTCTTGGTGTTGACCTTGAGATTGAAATTCTCTTAACTCCTTTCCCCAGGGAACAGGAATCACAGACCTTCAGTACCAGGACAGACATTTTCTAAGTGCTTTTACTGACAACAAACCCAAACTGTGAATCATTTAAGGTGTTATTTTCACTCTTCACTTCTGTGAACCTCTGTGATTCTCTAATCTCTCTCTGTATGGATGACTTTACCTCTTCTACCTCATTTATGTCAGTAGAACCCTGATGCTTGTCTGCTGTGTGGGCTTATTTCTCTGAGCAGCTGCCCAAAGAACAGCCCTGTTTCTGCATGTTGCAGTTTTGTGCCATCACACTTAGCTACATTCAAAGGCACAGCCATCCTACACGTGGACAATGCGTTCAGATGTAGTGGTACTTTGCTGCCAGCTCTTCTTAATTTTTCTGCAGTGAATAATGCTGCTGGAACACACAAGTGCATTTTTCTGACTGCTTTCCATTCTTCAGGCCTCTGTAGTGAAAGAGGCACTGCTGGGCCATATGGAACTATGGGGTTCACTCTTGAGGAAATGCCTGGGTGTTTCCAGTGCGGCCCCATTGCACAACTCATCAGAACACAAGTCTTAAAGGTTGAAATTTCAAATGATATTTATCTTATTTGTAAACAAAAGCATGTTATTTATAAAAGTATTCAAAATGACAAAAGCACAATACTTATAATTTCACAACCTCAAAAATAATAAGCATCAACATTCTTTTTATAATTTTTTTCCTTTGTAAACTTTTTCTTGGTGTTATTGATATGAAACTTTTTAATGCCATTTTGTTGTCCAATCTGTACACTTTACAGAATCACTATTATACTATCACATCAAACCTCAAAATATTATGCAACTGAATTTAAACACAGCATATTTGATGAGAGAAGAAGCAGAGAGTCCAGATCATGACTGCAACTGGTGTAGTTCACAATGCGATGATTCAGAGGTGTTTGCTGTCCCTGGTCCCCTGGCTGTTGTCTGATGCCTTAGTGCCTGGGTGCTGATGTCTTCCTCTTCTCATTTAACTGAACTGCTAAGAGCACCTTAGCCCAGGGGCTCAGCAGTGAGTGTGGACTAACAACATTGAACAGGATGGCTCCATAAAGGACTGAAACATCCTCCTTTGTTAAAATACTAACCCAAGGTCACTGTATGGAAGTAAACATGCTCTTGAAGGGCCCTGGTGCAGGCTGACACTGTCCTCTAAGGACAGTTTAAATCCAGTACCATGAGATGGGATTTCTGGGAGCAATGATGCCTAATCTATGTACTGCACATTGTGAAGTGAACGGTGGGGAAATGTTGCCCAAATCTAATCATCATCTCTTTGAGTACTTTAACCTCAGCCTGAGAGAACCCTTGCTCCTGTTGGTAGAGATTGTTACCCTGGCTACTGGTCACCAAGCTCTTCAGGGACAGCCCTTCCTTCGCACATTCTAGCAACAGTAGTGATGGCTACTTTTTTGACAGGAAGAGTACAAAGCTCCACCCTGGCAAGACCTTCTTTTCCCTGCTTTTGAGAGACTTGCTCTAGCACTGACAGAATGTCCCTTACTCTGTACATGGAGGGTGGAATTGTTCCTGGTGTGTAGGATGGTTCATGTGACTCTGTGGGACACACAGGTCCAGGAATCTGGAGCCCAGTTCTTGGGCTGTCAGTCAGGGGAGCACTAGATTGATGAACAGGACCACATCAACTAGGCAACAGGATGGTATGGGTTGCAGTTACAACCTTCTAAGAAGTGTTGGTCTTTTCCCCATGACAGAGCTCCTTTGATTGTGGATTATGACAAAAGTATGTGTCATGTCATCTTCCACCCTGAGATCTGCAACTACTCTGTAGTGGAGCGCAAACACCCAGAAAAGCCCTGTTTTATCACCTTCTGGATGACATAAGGTCCTTCCTGTGTGTACAGAACTCCTGGAGCAGGACTCTCCTTTCTGTGGTCTCTAATAATCTGTGATTGTATGGCCCTGTGTGGCAGTAAATCATTCTCCAGAAACCTTGAATGTGTGTGTTCTTTACATTGACCAATTTTACCTATTGTAATTGCACACCACATAAGTGATAGGCATTGGAAGGGCAAGTCAAATATAAAAAAGAGTGAAAGTTACAGCATGTTTAGTGCCCTATATTGCATCATACATCCTTCACCAGGATAGCATTGTCATTTTGCAACACTTCACACAGCCTTCTGCTGCCTGCATCTTAATGACAAAGTGAAAGTAAGTGATTAAAGATTAGATCAGGCCCTTTCTTCAGTATATGCTGTTCATGCACACTGATCTCTTGACTTCTCTGTCCCAACATATTTCAGGTCACAACAGAAAGGACAGCATAGGCTGAAGAAAATCCCATGGGATGCTATGCAGCCCCACAGGGAAATGAATCCAGGGCTGTGGGTGTAGGAGCCCAGACTCAGGATTAGGTCTCCTCGTGTCATGCTGATTTCAAACAGTAAAATGTGCACCTCGCTTTCAGTGTTTGTGATAGGGAGCATGTGCTCTATGCTCCAAGTGTTGAGTGTCAGGGCTAAGCTGGGGACCAGGCCTGGGATCTAGCAATGAACAGTGAGCTCAGGTCTCTCCCTCCTGGAGCTTACAGTACTGTGTATCCATCACAGTACTCAGTTCTGCTAAGTTTTCTTCTAATCCACACAAAGACTAGATGAAGATGCCACATTTATGGACTAAAAGAGAGCTAGAAAGTGGCATGTTAAAGTGACTCACTGAAGTGGGTTTCTAAAGGAGGGTCATGCCTCATCCATCAGCACACCCTCAAAAGGCACCAGTGGGCAAAGCTCAGGTGACAGCACTATGGATAAACGGTAGAATCTACATCAGAAGCTGGAAATACTACTCATTGCCAGGGCAGCTTATAAAAATAAGGAGGACTTTCAACGTCCCTTCATTATTGATATAGGGGTGGTCAGGAAGGGATGGAATACCAGTGCTGTCCCCTGTGCTGTGAGCAAAGACATCTAACAGGGTCTCTTTGCCTGAAAAGGACCACAAGGCCACAAGGCCAGTAAGGACCTTGCAACAGTGAGGAACACTGTTCAGGATGAAGATGAGTACAACTACCATGAAAACTTAGCATAGAGATTCTGTAAGACACTAAACATGGAATCACAGGTTTACTCAGGTATACCACTCTTGAGCAGAGCCTTTCAAAACTAAGGACTTCATAGCAGAGTGATACGTAATACAAGGATACACAGTAGAGGCATACATCCCATAGGGATGACCATAAACCCTGACATATTGAGAGAAGCACCATTCACAACAGGTGAGTTGTGAAGTCCCTAGATATGCTCATCATTGGATACACAGATAGAGCATGGTGTATATGCACAGTGGAATTTAAGCAAGGAAGAAAATTAAAAAGGTCATCATTTTCAGGAAAATGTATGGGCCTAGAAACAATTAGGTGATATGTGGCAGCCTCAGGAAATTAAATATCAGAATTTTTGTTAGATCAGAAATGTAACTAATACATAAATGGATAAATAGAAAAGCAAAATAAATGAGACATAATAGGCAAGCAGGAATCACACAACCAAAGATAGCAAAGGAGAGAAATAGGATGTGGAGGAAGAGTAGATGGAACAAAGTTTATATTTCTGATCTAACAGAAATTCTGGTATTTAATATTCTGAGGCTGCCTCATATCACTTAATTGTTTCTACTGTGTATATCCAGTCATCCCTGTGGGATGTATCTCTCTATTTTGTATCCTTGTACTATGCTATGTACTGCTATGCAGTCCTTAGTTTTGAAAGGCTCTGCTCAAGAGTGGTATACCTGGGCAAACCTGTGATTCCATGTTTAGGGTCTTATGGAATCTCTATGCTAAGTTTTCACAGTAGTTGTACCAATCTTTGTCCTGAGCAGTGCTCCTCACTGTGAGGTCCTTACTGGCTTTGTGACCTTGTGATCCTTTTCAGGCAAAGGTATCCTGTTAGATATCTTTGCTCTCAGCACAGTGGACAGTGTTGGTATTCCATCACTTCCTGACTGCCACTGTCCCAGTGGTAAAGGGATGTTGAAAGTCCTCCTTGCTTTCACAGGCTGCCCAGGGAATGAGTAGTATTTACCACTTCTGATTGTGGATTTTACCATTTATCCTTGGTGCTGTCACCTATGCCTTGCCCACTGGTGGTTTTTGAGGGTATGCTGATGGATGAGGCATAGCCCTCCCTGAAGGAAGGAGGCAGGCATTCTTCATTCTAGCTCTCTTTTGGTGCTTATCTGTGGTATCTTCATGTAGTTTTTGTGTGAATTAGAAGAGAAATGACTTGAAGTGAGAGTCCCAAAGGTCAATAAAACCTACAGGAAAAGTCAAATATGATCCCTCCCTGAGGCAAACAGAGATGGCTCTGTCA
Organism: Dolichotis patagonum; assembly: GCA_004027295.1. Classification (NCBI taxonomy): domain Eukaryota; kingdom Metazoa; phylum Chordata; class Mammalia; order Rodentia; family Caviidae; genus Dolichotis; species Dolichotis patagonum. The sequence continues at coordinate 2,511 of PVJX010019582.1, read as the reverse complement.
GCACTCAACTCTCTCATTCTCCAGGACTTCTTCAGGGCAGACACAAACTCTGCAGTGAAATTTTTCAAGGTGACCAAAGCATCTCCTTTCACCCATGATGATCATAAATTCTGACAGGCCTGCCTTAACTGTTCAGCACATGCACAGAAAGTTTGAACAGAGAAGGTTGGGTGCAGAATGAAGCTCTGTACCAGTTCCTCTGTGATTATATTGTTGAGATGTGATGGATAGACAGTACTGTAAGCTCCAGGAAGGCAGAGACCTGAGCTCACTGTTCATTGCTAGATCCCAAGTCAGGTTCCCAGCTTAGCCCTGACACTCAACTATTGGAGCATAGAGCACATGCTCCAATACCACAGATACTGAAATCCAGTGCATATTTTACTGTTTGAAATCAACACGGTTGGGGTCTATGTGTAGCAATAGGCATGAGGAGCCCTAATCCCCAGGATGGGCTCCTACAACCAGAGCCCTGGATTCAATTCCCTGTGGGGCTGCATAGCATCCCATGGGATCTTCTTCAGCCTATGCTACCCTTTCTGTTGTGACCTGAAGAAAAGTTGGGACAGGACCAGCAGCTCGGCCTGGTCTGTTTGGGACTGGGAACGTCCCATAAGGAGTCTGGCAGAGACTGGCATCTTGGCCTGGTCTGTTTGGGACTGGGAACTTTGTAGAGACTGGCAGCTTGGCCCAGACTGTTTGGGACTGGGAACATTGCACAGACCAGGGACAGAGGGCCTGAGGTGCCTGAGACTGCCACTGCTGGACCCCCCCCCTTCTCTAGGAAGATCTAGGAAGCCTGCCACAGGACTGAGCTGACTTGGACCACATCTGCTGGACCTGCCCTTCCCAGGAACATTGGACTACAGTGGACTACCATGCTGGCTTGATGAGAGGTTCAGGAACCCCTCACCCAAACAGAAGACCTCATCAGGCTTCAGTCAGTGTGGCACAGTAGGAGGAATTCAGGAGACTGGATCTCCTATTCATTGTAGTTCCTAGCAATTTGACAGACATCAACCACACAATAGAACCCTGAAACACACACTGCAGAAAGTTGTGTCTCTTGGAATAGAAACACCAGAAATTCACCCAAAAGGTGAAAATGACTAAATGAAAAAGCAAAATGGAATCCCGAACATCTACTCCATTAGGGGCACGTGCAGATGGTAATGAAATAGAGGACCCCAAAATTCACACACCAGAAATGTCTGTAAAGATAACAAATGAAGTAAAGAAACAAATCCATGAGGTGATGGAGGAAATCAAATTAGAAATAATGTCTTATGTAAAGACAAAAGTAATAACCTTAGTAAATGAGCTGCTCAACATAGCTAGAGAAGAAATAGATAAGAAACTACAGGAGCATGGGAAATTGATTGAAACTTTGAATGAACAATGCAGAAGACAAGCAGAATCTATGAAGCAAATTGAAAGAGGTATGCAAATAACATAAAATTGCACTGAAAGCCTGCAAAGCCATTTAAATGAAGCTGAGGATAAAATTTTGGACCTTGAGGACAGGATTGCAGATAGCGATCTTGAAAGGGTAGAACTTATAAAAAAAACAAAGCAGCATGAAATGACAATCTAACAGCTACAATGTTAGGAGAAACAATGTTAGAGTAATAGGCATTAGTGAGGAGGTAGGAAACAATGCAAAGGATATAGCAAATCAGTTCACAGTAATAATGGGAGAAAATTTCCCAAACATGGGGGAGAAATCGTATATAAAAGTAAGTGAGGCATATAGAACACCACACAGTCATAACCAACATAAACCTGCACCCAGACATATAATTATTAAGATCTCAGACATACAGCAAAAAAAAAAACAGAATACTAAGAGCTGTTACAGAAAAGACACAACTCACCTATCAAGGAAAGTGTATTAGAATCACAGCAGACTTCTCAGCACAAACATTCAGGTTAAGATGAGCTTGGAGTGAAATATTTCAAGGCCTAAAAGAAAACAACTTTCAACCCAGATGGACATACCCAGCAAACTGTCTTTCAAATTTAATGGAGAAACAAGATACTTCCATGACAAAGAACAACTAAAGAAATTCATATCCACCAAACTAACCTTAGAAAGAGTACTGAAGGACATTCTAGATAGAGATAAAAATGATCACAATCAACAGAACAACAACAGAAAGAAATCATCAGGCTGGACAAGAAAGTAAACAAGGGATAAAACAGGAAACTAACAACAGTAACACAACATGGCAAAGTCAAGCCAGTACATGTCAGTGATATCTATAGATGGTAAATGGGCTCAGTTCACATATCAAAAGAAACGGGTTGACAGAATGGAACAAGAGACAGGATCCCACAATATGCTGTATACAAGAAACGCATCTGGCTCAAAAAGAAACTCATATTTAAAAGTCAAAGGATGGAAAACAGTATTCCATGCAATGGGAACCCAGAAAAAAAGCAGGGGTAACTATTCTATTTGCAGACAGTGTGAACTTCAAACCTAAAATGATTAAAAGAGACAAAGAAGGT
>PVJX010019581.1:0-34679 GCA_004027295.1 Dolichotis patagonum | reverse complement strand
GTATCATGTGTGAATAATTCATGCATAGACTAATGGAACCACACAATGGAACTGCAGGGGTGTTACAAATGAGAATTTATGTGCATTGATGTAGCAGTTGGTAGAAGCTGGTGAAGTGTTTGCCCCTCACTAGTCACTATATGTCACACTTACCAGGACTAGTATTTGTGTGTGTGAGTGTGTGTGTGTGTGTGTGTGTTTGTGGTATATGTGAACACATGTTGAATTATTTAGGGAATCAAAATCAAGCTATGCATTGAATTTAAAAAGTTATTTTAGGATAACTAATGCAAATAATTTTACAATGTATATTCAAGGAAAAATATGAGGAAAGGGGCAAAAAAACACTGGAGATAAGAGTTTTACTGTGGGTTTGATGTTCTGAACCCTATTTTCTATTTTTTTTTCCATTCGAATGTTAGTTGAGATAATTTGACTAAGTTGTCTTGAAATGTTAAGTGTGCCTAGAACATTTCCTGGATAAAGTTATTAATTCCTTTCATATTAGCACTGGGTTTCTTTTCTCTGACAATTCAAAGGTTAGCATATAAGTTTGCTTGCCCTTTATTTTGAGAGAGGCAAAATTTAGGTCATAAAAATATATCATAACTAGTATTTCTATTTTATGCTTTAGTTTCATTACCACAAGATTTTACCATAAAGAAACGCACTGTGAAAGCTGTGTACTGCCTATGTTATAGCACGTCACCATCTGTATGTAAATGGAGTCCTTTAAAATAAATAATTTATATTACAGAGCATTTCAAAGGTAACTTTTGCTTTGCTCAGTCACTACTACATAACTGGAAGAGTCAATTTATGGTTCAGTATTGTCATATTTATGCAAAAGCTCAGAATGGTAGAATTAGAAGAAACTAAAGTTTCAATAATTCCTAAATGATGATTAAAGGACTGGTGCTAATCCAAAATTGAGAGTTTCTCATTCTGTACTAAAAGGAAGCAGGGAAAGAAGGAAAACCCATGTCGTCTCTTCTCTTATTTTCTTAGCAAAACTTTTATTAGATGAAGTTAGAAACAGTTAAATTGTGTTTTCCTTTTCAAAGAAGATTTTTAATTTCTATGTTTTTATTGAAAACATAGTGTATTTATGAAATGATACGAAGAATTGGGCTTGATTTGAAAATCTTTATAAAAAGTTATTAAGCATTGTTGATTCCCATTTAGAAATTTTCTGTTTCATGAATATATATCTGAGAGCCACTAACTTAATCCAAAGGACAAGGTGTGGCTCAAATTCCTGCCACAATCTGTGTATCACAATGTAAAAAAGAAATTCTACAAATTTCAATATAGTCCTTTCCTTCCTCAGATAACTTTCATAGAAAGCTTTTATAAAAAATGTTAGCTGAGGTTTCCTTGAAGTTTCCTTTTTTTGTATTTACTTCTAAACTCATATTAAAGATATGTACTTCACATTGGAAAAACAATTCTTCAAATACATAAAGTACTTCCCCTTAAATCTTCACTTGACTAAAAACCATGATTTTCATTGTTGTACACAAAGACGCATGCAAGTTACTAAACTTTACTGTCTTCTAAAGTGCTTTAGTTTGTCAGTGGTACATCTTGATACCACAACTAAATTAAGCACTAAACACATACAGTAACTAAATAGTACAGACTAATTATCACCTCTCAGGATCTCTATCCTGTCTTTGTTAGATTCACTTAGTCATTTTATTAATTGCAATTCATCCTGAATTTTCAGTGGAATGAATTCTCAATTTTTTTTCCTGACTTTGGCTTAGAGTTCTAATTCAGAAGACTAGAAGATAGACTGGAAGAAATGTGAAGTAAAAATTCACTGTAGGTAATTCACTTTGAGGAACATCAGAGGTTTCATTGAAAAGAAGATAAAAAGAAAACTAAATCTTGCCTCTTAGATAGTCATCTCCTTTTTGAAATTATTTCTCAGCCAAGCAAATAATAATGGTGATAGTTAACAAGCTAATTTTTTCATGGATCTCTTTTTTTTTTTTTTGCCAATTTCAGGGGTCATGTGAGTATGTGACCAGCCCACATCAGCGCAGTAGCCAAAGCCACTTTGTTCACTTAATTTTGTAAATAGCTTTTTATAGGAAATAACTTTTTGTTTTTGCAAATAACTTTTTACAGGCCCATACATTCATTTCCTCTTGTCTCTGTTTGCTTTTGTACTAATGAAGCACTGTCACTACTACAGAGGCCTTCCAACTTACATAGCCTAAAATATTTGCTACCTGGGAAATTTTAGAAAACATTTATTGATCTGGGAGCTACAAGACCCTTCCTACTGTGGACTATTGGGCAAAGAAACAGGTTAGAGGGAGTTGGAGAGAAGACTAAGATAAAATGAGATAAATTTTGTGAATACCTAAAGTAAAATGCAAAGAGCTAGCTCACAATCCTTCCATCAAGAGGTCAGTACTGGTTTGGAGAAGAAATGAATGGTACTGACTTAATTATTATAGATTTGACATTTGCTTGGGAAAAGATTAGTTCCATATGGTAAGACTGAAAAACTAGAAGCCACTGTGCTGAGTAGCTGCAGAGGAGGCCAGGGAGTCTTACAGAAGTGTATATACTGTCATTTATGATATATATGTATATAAGCTCTTTTTTCAGCTTGAAAAGAGGTCTGACCTAAAGAATTCTATACTCCATGATGTAGCATTCACCAAAGAAGTGATTTCTTTAAAGAGCCAAAGGAAATTAAATTAAGATACTGCACAGCTTAAGGGCTAGAAAAGTAGTATCTGAAGTGATATCACCACTTGAAGTGAACAACATCAGTTTCTGTTTTATCAACTACATAGAAACTGGAGGCTACTCCAGCAGATGTAATTCATATCTCAGTAGTAATTTAAAACTTCCTTGACGGTTTAAAAAGAAGTTTAAGAAATAAAGGAATGAGAAAAAACCAAAATATTGAAATTACACTAAAGACTCTCTGCAGTAATTTCTAACTTGTAAATTAAAAGGCTAACCGACAACTGAGAGACTACTTCTGGTATGGGAAGAATTGACATGGAGGAGAATAAACCAACCTACAAAACCTAGGCAGGAGTCTTCCTTCCTGTATTCCTGGTATGGGTCTCACTAATGAGACATCTCACTAATGAGTTAACACTCTTGTCCTTCCCAGGATGCTTTAGGGGTGTACAAAGTCCTGGTCATTCAGGCCTCATCTCTTTAGCGGTTCTGTATATTTCTCTTGCATCAGAATTTGTTGTACCATTTTTCTCAGTGACTCAAGATGATGTCATAGATCCTATTTAAGGGACCTCAGAGAAAATGTCCACCTGTGGTACCAGCTTTGGGAAGACATCTCAGAATTCCTATTTCTGTAGAATAGAAGGTACCCACGGTAGAGGACACCCCTTGCCTGGACAGATTACTGATCTACAATGTCTTGCTGAGCTGTCTGGAAGCACAAGGCAAAAGAAAAAAATGAGCACTTCTACCTGTACACATCATAATAACTTTTCATAATATGGCTCAAGTATGCAGGTTAGTAAAAATTACATTGTCAAACTCACTATGTGAGGTATGATCAAATATGCAGTGAATGTTTAAAAAGCTTGTTACAGTAAAAGACTGCCATTAAAAATCTCCTCAAAGTACTCTACTTCATTTTAAACACACTTACTATCCTTCTCACTTTCATGAAGTGATCATAAACATAGTGAATATACTGCCAAGTACCATTCAGTGGAAGGGCAGGCTCCCAGAAACATCACTGTGTGTTCCCACCCACTGTTCACTGGATCTAGTAGCACGAAACATAAACTAAAAGAACTGACTCAGGAGATAGAGACAGTCACACAGTGCAGCTAAAGAAACACTTTCCTGCTCTACCTACTCTAGTGGTACAGATTTTGCCTGGAGTGGATGGTGCCTCTGAATCATTCAGGCAGTTTGGGGTCTCCTTCAATGGATGTCTGCAAAGACTGCACCTCTTTTTAAAATGTAGGGAGACTTAAATAATTATTGTGGAGTTTTAGCCAAAATTCAATATTAACCAAGTCCCATTATATAATATTATTCTTAACCATGTCAACTCTCAATTTTAGGGTCGATGTTTAGGCAGGAGCTTTGGCCATCATTTCTCATGATATCCCATTTCCATCAACCTCTCCGCATCTGCTTATTTCCATTCAGGTCCTGGATGTGACCTTTACAAGGTAAATTTGGGAGTCAGGAGACTGTATTTCTAAAGTGCTCTGTGAGAAGTCAGAAAGGAAACAGTTTGAGTCCTTGACCTTGGGCAGCATATTATCAAGTGGATGTGGCAGAGCTGTCACACATGAGTTTCCAGCAACATGATTGACAGAGACATACATATGACCACCTGTAGCTCGTCTATAAAACATCCTTTAATTGAAAGAGAGGAAATGCAGAATGACAGTCAGAATGTCTGAGCAGATCTAAGATACTTCTGGAATTAATACAGTCCTATTAAACTATGTATTGTTAGCTTACTTCGTACAAAGGATAGGATATTAAAGTTTGTAATTCATATTATGGAGATTCTTCTCGATTGTAACTTTTTAAATTGATAGAAGGTATGAGATAATATAGTAAAATAAATATAATGAAATAAATTTTATAATTTTTACATTAATTTAAGTGTTACCTTTAAAAAAGTACCTTGCCTATTTTTACTATACACATGTAATCCTAGCACTTTGGAGGCTGAGGCAGAAGGATCCACCACAAGTTCAAGGCCAGCCTAGGATTCATAGTGAGCTACAGAGCAGCTTAAACTGCAAAGCGAGACTGTCTCAGAAAAAACCAAAGGGGAAAAAAAAGACTAAATAGATTATTAACATTTGACTTTAAACTCTAAATTTGTAGTTATCCAGTTTCTTTTTTAAAAGGAGGTTGTATCTCCTTTTTCGCCTGTTGGAACAGAGACTTCTAACCTTTGAACTGAGTCAAAGTGGTCTTTCCTGAAGGTTCCCGAAAGCCACTTGCTGCAAAGTGTTCTTTCATTGATTTTTGAAATGCTTTAATCAATAGTATAAGCCATTCATACCAAATTTAAATGCTCCTTTATTTTTATTTTTTTGACTTCCTCCAAATTCAACCCTAATGCTTCCATTTTTACCTGTGGTTGTAATTTTTATTTCTCTCTGTGCAAGTTGTTCAACACTGTAACTTTGATCAGTAAGCCAGATGTGAATCTCAACAGTTGTTACCCTGAAAGACAGGTAACATTCTATGATGGACAATAAAACGTCAGAAAATTTCCAAATGCATATAAAATTATTTTTCTTGAAAACAATCAAATTCTTTCAGAAGTATTTTTAAAGATCTAGCTTTATAATGAAAGCACAAGCTTCAAATTCCAGAAACTTTATTAGTATAATGTACAAAATCTTTAATGAGGTTTACCAGGTCTTGCATTACAGAATGTAATTCTTCCATGGTAAAAGGAAACCAACCCCTTTCTTGCCTCAGGATATTCATTTAGGTCAAAAATAGGAACATTTGAGAAGATGCCAATGAGATCTGATGACAGAGTACAAGGGTCAGGCCATGGGTTAGGACTGGGGTTAAACTGTGTTAACAGTCAAAGAAACGTGTCGTGTGTAGTCTTTCAACTGTAAGCAGAAGAATGCCTTCAAACAATTCTGAGCAATGTTGTGACATTATTTCTGGCCACTTAGGTTTGTACACTCAAGTTCATTTGCTTGCCTCTGATCAAATCAAAGGACACCACATATTTTGATAAAAAGGAAAAAAAATTATTCAAAGCTAGCTCAGGGGAGATGTAGGGATGCATTTTTCTTAGATCCCCATTCTACTGCGTATAGGTGTGTAAGGGCCTTTTACAGTAAGGAACAGAGGAGAAGCGGAGTTCAGGGAGGTAATGTAGACCTTGCACTTGTTTCTTCACTTGTTTCGTCTAGCCACCTTCAGCTCATTCTCCTCTTTCCAGGGGAAAGACACTGGACTCCACAATGGTATTGTCAGCATCTGCATAGTCTACCACTTCTTTGGGGCTGAGGAAAGGAGGGGGTGTTGGTTACGTGTTTAATGGGAGGATGTTTGGAAAAGTTGCTTATCCTTAAAAGAAAAAATAAATTATCTTTAAATTCCATTTCGCAGTGTCAGTTACAACATGACCAAATCTTTGCTGACTGCGGTATGGAAGAAAGACCTTAAAGTAAAAATTTAGGGTAAATAAGCTAGTGAAAAGGCAGTTAAAATGATTCAAGTCATGTATGACAGATTTAGTGAATGTTACTCCAAATTTTTGTTTGTAATTATTACTCTAGGATCAATGTGTACCACAAAGTTTCACTAACCAATAGGCCAAGCACATTTAGAGACAGTGGTGAAGAGTTGCCATTAGAAATGTTTTATCTGTACTTTGTCTGGTTTTGAGCTGTGAGATTAGGGAATGGCCAACCAGCTGGGCTAGTGGATATGACCTGTCAATCACACAGATCCAGGACACATGTGAGAACACAGTTGCCAAGCTTTGCACCTGGGACCAATCAAAAAGACTTATATTCAATTTTTCTGATGCAAAACCAAGCAGGGATTTGATAGGATGGACGGGATCTGGCATCACTCTGAAGAATGGAAGATACAGAAGATATCTACCATTTACTTCTTGAGCACTGTGAGCTTTTTTAGTGGCCTGCTCTCACTCCACAAAGCATGCTTCTTTTCCTACCTTTAATAAATGTTAAAGCTTGCTTCTTTTTGTATGTTTTACTCAATGCAATTCTCTGTTCAGGACATCAAAGACCTGAAAAGGTCTACAGAACTCTAGAGTCTGATAATGATAACCGTTCTAATGTCCAATGATGACACAGATATGAAGTAAAGTTTCAAAGAACTCTTTGAAAAAGTTTGCTTCTATCCAGCCTCCATACAGCCTCTCTTTGCATCCTACACATAGCCTCTAAATTTCATTATCAGAGAAATGTGGCAATTCAAAGTTAAGATTTAGGAAATTTTAGAGTTTGTGGAATTACGGTACTTGGTGTTCTATCTAAAAGCTAGTAAGTTTCACAGTAAGACTTTTTCTTTCTAAGGAATATTTACAGTTCTGAGGTTAAAGGCCAAAGAAAAATTCAGAACTTAAATGAGGTGCATCAATATGCTATTGATAGATAAACATAGCATTCAAATTGTAATTGGCACTGCCAAATGTAACTTTAAACGGTAGATCTTTTTCCTTGAGATAAACAACTTCAAACTTTCTTTTGCTGAGCATATAACCAACACACCATCTTCTGCTTAGCAGAAAAGAAGTGACAGTATATGCAGATGCTGATACTAGGAGGTTTGGAGCCCAGTGTCCTTTCCATAAGAAGGTACAAATAGCTGAAGATGGCTGGAAGTGTGATTTTCATTCTCTCTCAGTGCTCCCCCCACCCCGTTCCTTACTATAGAACACTCGGTGCCTATCTGTACAAGGTGAGATGGTGACTTGAGGCAAATAGGCCCCTGCATCTGCTTGGAGCTACTTTTGAATATTTTTTTTCCTTTTTATCCAAATATATGACCTTTGATTTGGTCAGCCACAGCAAACAAGTGTAAGCATGTGAAGTGAAGTTACTGGCAACAAAATGGTTAAATGGACCTATTTTGTCATAGATTCGTATTTATGTCAGTTACATAGCAGAAAATGTTCTGATCTTATTGAGTTTTATGCGATAATCACCCAAGGGAATATGATGATCAGCATGATTTAAAAAATAATAACAGTATGTTAGAACAGACAATGGCTATAGCTTTGATATCACAGAGATTGTGGATCTAGATAACACATTTAAACAATAAGGAAAGCTTTAGATCCTCGTGTTGAATGAATCAGTTAAGCACTATAAAGTCTTCGAATATTTTAGTTGTCACTACTCAAACTTAGTAGAAATGGGATTAAAAAGATCCAGACTTTGCATTTGTACTCAAAACCATTGAAATCCTATCTTCTGAGAATAAAGAGATTTACATTCAAGGGTTTAGAAGGGTTTAGAAGGACTAGGGTATGTATGCACGCGTGTGTGTGAAGAATTACATTTTAGTTGGCAAAACACTGATCTTTGATGAGAAAAACCAAAATTGTTTCAAATTATATATCACAGAGCTCATTTGCCCTGCAGAACTATTTTCCAGTTTGGTGAGTTGTGTTCTTCCTTGATTCCTGTTTATACTTTTCAATCCAGTCAGGGAAAATGAAATGGATCCTCTTGAGCCAGGCACTTCGCCTGCTCCTCTAGAACTCGGTGGTTTGTGCACCGTGCATTGCCACAAAGCAAGCCAGTCTTTCTGCTGGGAAATTTCTAAGCAAGCCTCATCTCAACTCTGCTCCATTGTGAGGACTGACCTGTAGGCATTTTCAAGGAGCAGTGGATTTTATGACTGCAGCTTGAATGCAGCTGTGTCTTTTCCAATCTAGGGCCAAGAGACAAAATGCAACTTGAGATTTTTTAAACATTCCAAAGCCCATCTGCCGTGTAACCCACTTATCTTTGTGGCTGCAAGTTCTTTATTGATCCAAATGGTAAAGAAAAAAAAAGCAACAAAAGGGGAAAATGCAGAGAGAGAGAAAAGCCATAAATCCATTCTTTTGTTGTTCTTCCAGCAGCATCTGTGAGCAATTGTCACAATTACTAGTCAAACTGTATTTGACTTGTTGCCAACATGAATTTTCCAAAAACCCAATGTAAACAAACTCTGCAAGTACTTCCTCATTTGCCAAGCCAGTAATTATTTACTTTGTTTGGGCCTAGCATTAATGTCAGTTCAGCTTTACAGCCCATAATGTGTTTGTTAATGAAACCGTGAGGTCTAAAGCTACATATTAACCTTGCCACCCTTCAATTTTGAGCTCAATAAAGTTGCACCATGGTTTTGTAAACTAGTGTTGGGGGACAGGCAAATGATTAATTATATTTTTCCCTTTTCTTTTATCCAGGCAAATTGTTAATCTTTAAACCTGCCTTGCATTTTAAAGTTAACAAACCCAAATCCAGCCTCCGGGAGATAATATCATACAGACAAGTCCTCAGGCTATTTGGACTATACATTTGGAAGTCGTCAGCAGTGGTGCTTGCATGAAGTTCAGTGACCTTTCAGGCACAGGATGCTTCTTGAAAGAATATAAAATACCTCAGAGAATCAAGGACTATCAATTTGGTAAGAAAGTACTGGAATGCATGACTGGGACCTAGTATTCATTTTGTGGAAAGCAAATGAAAGTCATGTGGTTTGAGGATGTCTGAGTAATTTGGACAGCCAAGGAAACAAAAATTCCTCATCAGGTTCAGGAGCCAAGAGCCTGGGGATGAAATGGAGTGGCCTAACTATGTGACATTACTCTCCCAGTCACAGTGGATCTGCTCCTGTCTCTGGTCTATTAAATATATACTCTTCCACTGGAGAGTGAGACAGACAGATAATAAATAATCGCAGAAAAAATAGACACGTTAGTTTCAACTAAGGCTAAATATATGAAGTCAATGAAATGAAGGAATGAGACATAAAGTCAGTCACTGATGAGCCATGTTTGCTTGGGTGGTCAGAGAGGACCTCTGTGAAAAGGGGACATTTGAGTTGAAATGTGACAGAGCCTCTATTGAAATTACAGAGACTAAGTTTTTCAGAAAAAGGATCCCGCAAAACATGTAAGAGCTGTTTGCTGTGTATTAAAAAGACAAGGAAAATTAATGCTGGCATGCTCAGGGAACAAGGAGGAGACTTGGTATGGGTGAGCAGGGGTGGTGAGGGTTGGAAGGAGAGAGGGGAGATGAGCTTGTGTTATCTGTTCCCCAAGGCAATTTTGGATGTGAAAGGAAAGAAGTGATAGGACTTCAGGATTATACCTTCTAAGAACAGGAATTTATCTGAAGATTAATGTGGCAGTCTTGATTTGTTTGGAAGAGAAAAAGAAAAGCTTTTGGCTAACCCTAGATAAGAATTTTCTGGGAAAATAACATTTTTCATAAGCACCTTCAGCATCACCTGCTTTTCAAATATTAAGAGGCTTAAAAGCCTTGGATGTGGTCTAGAAATGTGACTTACAGATAAAACTTAGTTCTTGACTGTGGAGCTATGACTGCTTGATTTGTCTGACTTGGAAACTGACTCCAGTTAGAGGTGTCTATTTTGTCTAATGTAAAGCTATAATGTTTCAGGAAGTTAGATGATTATTTTCTCCTTTATCTTCAGAGAAAATGTGACTAAATCCCCCCAAAGGGATAATTTTGTTTAGCATCAGAAACCAATGGTTGTGTTTGATTATGTAGTTCTGAGCTCAAAATAGCCATTTTATGCAAAAATCAATATGAATTATGGAAAAAAATCTAACATTTGAGCTACACAGTGTAGGAATTTTATAGTTAGCTACAGTGAGGAAGGAAACTACAGAAGGCAATTTCAAGACATCTTTCAGGAATCCTTCCTCTGAGGAAACACTTTACACTTACCAGTGTAAGTTGATGAAAAATGCACAAATTGGACATTCTCAAAATAAATGGTGAGAACAAAAATGTAAAGAATCTTATGAAAAATGTCAATGCCTTACGAAAAAAATTGTATTTTGACATTTTTAGATGCTCAGAGTCTTTGCATTCATATCTAGTCGATTGTAACATATTTATTTTGAGGTAATCTTAGCTTATGAGCTAAAATTTTCAACTTGTCATACCAAAAATATTTTTTAAAACAACATTCTCTAACCCTGGTATACATAAATCATGAACAGAGCCTAAATTGGTGGATAATTGGATTGCGCTCTGAGTTAAAGATGAAGGAGACAAAAGCATGCCCCAAAGAAGCATTTGATAGTCTTATCTGTGGATGGTTTACACCAGGCGTGCAGGGAGTATTTGTTTACAGTGATTTGTGCTATCGCAGTGACATTTTATTTCAGCCGGTATCCTGTATCCAAGCCAGCACATCCATGTTTAAGGGCTTGTTTTGCTCTCTCCCCTTTCAGTTCAAATGCGATACTAAGGCAACAACGCCTCTTCTGAAGGCCTTTCTGGCAAGCTCACGAGGTTGTTTCTGACACAAGGACACAGGCTGTAGTCAAGAATGATAACAGAAGACAATGGGACATGGCACAATGGCATAGGAGCTTCAAGACAGCTGTACCCTGAAAGAGCCAGAGATTTTGCCGCAAGCTACCAATGGCAGACGTAGTTTTTTAAAGAGGCACTGCATAGAAGAGGAGGTTATTTCCTTATGTGTCACACTATGCACATGCATGTTTTTATTCATGTAATGTAGCTGTCTTACACAGCTCCATACTGGTAAGATTTGAAGGATTTTATACTTTTTTTCTCCTGTTTGCAGTCCTCTAAATCTTTGTATTCTTTCTTCTTTTGTTTATCTCTAGTCATCATTTGCGGAGAGCTCTCTTACGTGTCGATGCTGACACTCATGTCGCAGTTAGTTTGGGTCAAATTTGTGAAGTTAAATGGACAATGAATCATTGTCTCAATTTTTTTTAAATTAATGCTTTTGACTATAAATATTTTTATTTTGTTCTATTCTCCCCACTTTTGCAAAGTTAAGAATGTGGAAAAGAAGAAGGGTCAAAAGTTTGGAAAAGGAAAACCTTGGTGGAAGATAAAATCGATAACACAAATGTTTACTTGTTTTAGAAATGTCCTATGGAAATGAATGATAGTGGTCATATTTAAACCAGGCTAGGAGATTATAACTGACAGCATGAAACACAGGGCTTGGCTTAATCCCTTTTTTAAGCTTGAAGGAACTCCCAGAAGCAGCAGTAAACATTTAGACTTTTTTCCTATGGCATTTACTAAGAAATCTATGTGTGGTTTAATAACCTCATGCCTATTTTCATATTAGGATGGTGGAGTATGATGTTGTAGTTACCACAGGCACCAGTGGCAGAGTCTCCTTTCCTCTGCCCATGTGATTATTCATTGATTGACTTTGAGTAAGTGTGAGAGAGGATCTGTAAGGTTAAAAGGAAGACAGACCAGGTTCTGCCCTTGGGACCTCTTCCTTAACACATGTTTATGTCTACACACACACACACACACACACACACACACACATCTGCCAGTGATAATCTAGTCTCTCTACTTGTGGGTGAAAAAACATTATGTTCAGCCTTAGGCCCACAGAGTAACTGAGAATTCTCTGGCCAGATGTGAAATAGTCATGATAAATAGAGAAAGAAATCTCTTCTGCTCTAAGAGCAAATTGTAATAAACTTTTAGTTAAAAAATCATATATATATATATATATAAATTATCCAGTCCTAAAAATGAACTCTAATTGTGGATGGATGTTAATAAGCTATAATACTTCCTCATTCCTCCTAATTCTGCTTCTCTAACTCCTAAGAAGGTTGTCAAATCCCAAAAATGTCCCCTTTGACATTTTGTGAGTTTCACAGTCTGTCTACACATATCTGTAAAATATGTCTTTCTAATCCTGTCTATAGATGTAGAGCTATCTGTGGAACTGCAATTTTGAAATAAAAACCCAGTTGTTTTTGGTGAAACAATTTCTTGAATAAAATTGTGTATTCACTTATTGGGCATGAAATTCATTTATGTGGAAATGTTTGTGATGTGTATTTGCTTCTCCATAAGCATGTATTTTATGCCATGTTATAGCTCTAATTCAGCTGTCAACATGACAGTGAGCTCCTCAAATACAAGGAATGTGCATTACTCATTGCTATGGCTCCAGTGTCTAAGTCTATACTGAAACCAGGGAGGTCAATTATGAAGATGATTGCCAACATACAACATATTTTGAAATGTAAACACACAGTTTTGATTTTTAAAGCAAATACAACCTGGATGATGGTGTCTGTTGAACATGTAGAATATGACTGTTAGCTACTATGTACTGAGCCTTTAATTTGCATTTGTGTCTTTGGATGTGATGCTTTATATATAGTATCTTCATTAAAATTTCCAACCATAGGAAAGATAGGTGAAAGCAGTTACAATATACCAACAACAAAATGTTGAGAGAATAAGACACAAAATTCAGGGGGTCATAGATTGTTTTCTTCCATCACTGATTAGTGACTCCAGTACCTAGAATAGTGCCTGATGCCAGAGGTAGATTCACCAATAGCAAAAAGCATGATACAGGCTTTTGTGAGAATTCCTGCTTACCCTCCACACACCACACACACCGCTTGACTATGTTACCTCACAATGCATGGCAATGGTGAAATCTTGTGTGGAAGGAAGAGGTCATATCACCACAGAGAGAGTGGGGTCCCATAGTCCCTTCTTAAGGCATGCCTGAGGTGAATTGAAGACTTCTTACTCCATTCCACCTTTTAAAGGCTTTCTTTCCTAACCTCACTACACTGAGTGCCAAGTTTTCAACACATGAAGCTTTGGGGCCAAACAAAATCTAAATCATAGCTCAGGAAGAGTTTATTTAATTTTCTTGGCATTTAGAAATGCGTTTGTGAGTTTTATGGCAGGAGTTATATCAGACTGCCATGGCCTGAAATGAATATCACCCTCAGAGACAAGCAGAAAGCATGTGTGTTCTTCCAAAAAAATGTGATGTGGAGCATGAGAGAGGAAAATGTGATCTATGGGAATTGGGAATAAAGGAAGATCATCTTTTTACCTTTTTTTTTTGACTATAATTTATAACCTGAAAGTTAAAAAATGACAGGAAGGGCTATAGTAAAATTTCAGGGTAGAAGTGAGATAGAGGAACAAAAAGAGATGGGAACACTATCTTATGATTCTGTCCAAATCTTTTTGAAATATTAAATTAGCTTTCTTCCTTTTTATATGCCTATTGATACTCCATAAGATATCTAATGTAAGGCTTGGTTTAGAGTTGCAATCCAACTCTCATTAAGTTTATTATGTATTATGACTCCACTCACTTATCCAAGCTAGTTAATGTTTATTTGAGTAATCTCTTATTATAAATATTATTGATGGTTCTGAACTCCACCCAGATTGGTGCAAGGTCCTGGTGCCATAGTTTGAGGTTGCATCTTGGCTAGTTACACAGTTACCAGAGGACCCCCAGCTCTGCCCAGCCTGGTATCCCACAGCAATTTATTGGGGGAATGCATGGCCAACTTCAAAAATCACAGAGGTACTGAAACCTTCCCCAGCCGAGAGTCCCAGAACTATATAGCAGGGAGCAACCAGCCTAGCCAATGGGTCCTGGAGATTCTGAGCTCTGCCCATCACAGCACAAGTCCCTGGTGCCATAGTTTGGGGTGTGGCCTGACTAGCCACATAGTAATAGGAGGATCAAAGCTCTGCCCATCCCAGTGTCCCAGTGAAATCCGTTGAGAGGGTGCCTGACCAGCCATACAGATCCCAGAAGAAAATGACAAAATGAAAGAGTAAGATTCAGTCTCATTCCTCCAGGCCACTAATAACAAACCCAGATGAAACTGAAATAGAAGACACTTGGAAATCGCACAACTGAACTTTCTGAAATGAGAGCAACCAAAGTAAACAAACAACTCTATGAAACTGTAGGGGAAATCAGGCCAGAAATATTCTGTCTTAGTTACTTTTCACTCATTGCTGAGACAAAATACCTGATACCCAAAGTTGAGAAAGGAAAAGTTTATTTCTTGCAGTTTTTGGAGGTTTCAGTCCATACTCAGTTGGCTCCAAGGCAGGGTGGTGTGGTGGGACTGCAGTTCATAGTGGCTGCAAACAGCAAGGCAGAAACTGGTAACAGAGAGAGACACGCCTTCTTCCTGCCATGACATCACATCCTGGCTCCACCCGTAGGCCACTGTAGCACTCACATCCCAGTCCAAGTGCTAGACAATGAACCAATACCAATGAAAAGGCATGAGGCTTGGGGGCCACCAACATAAACCATGACATAATTTTTCAGGTTAAAAAAAATGACAAACATTATGAAAGAAATATTGAGTGTATCTAAAGAACATGTAGATAAAAACATAGAGGAACATAAGAAAATGATGGAAAGTTTGAATGAAGAGTATAAGACAGAATTAGAGTGCATGAAACAGATTCAAAGGGATATTTAGGAAATTAAAAATTCCATTGAAAGTTGGCAAAGCCACCTGAGTGAAACTGAAGATCGACTATCAGACTTTGAAGACAGGATGGAAGCTTATGATCATGAAAGAAAAGATCTTTTAAAAAGACCAAGGAACCAGGGAAAAACAATTCAACAGCTCCAAGATGACTCAAAAAGAAACAATATAAGGTTGACAAGTGTGACAGTAAAACAGGGGTCGACACAAATGACCTATGAAGACTATGTATAGAAATGATAGCAAAAAATTTTCCAAGCATGGGGAAAGAACCTGATGCACAGATAAGTAAGGCATATAGAATCCAATTATCCATAAGCAAAATAAATCTTCACCCAGACATATAATAAAGATACCAGAAATTTAGAATACTAAAACCATCAGAGAAAAGAAACAGATAACACATTAAGGAAAACGCATTAGAATCATGGTTGACTTCTTATGCAACATCAAGTCAAGAAGAGCTTAGAATGAAGTATTTCAAGTCCTGAAAGAAAACTACTTCCAGCCCAGAATGATATACCCTGAAAAATTATCTTTCAAAATTAATAGAGAAACATGATACTTCCATGGCACAGAGCAATAAAAAAATTCATGATCATGAAACCAATACAGGATACTGAAAGATATTCTAGAAAGAGATAAAGATGACTACCATTCCAAGAACAACAAGACAAGTAAAACAGTGAGTAGCACAAACAATTAAACAGAGAGAAAAGGTAGAGAACGAACAACAGAAATATAGCATAACAAAGGTAAGTCAGTACATACCAGTTTTGATGGGTATCAATGTAAATGACCTTAATTCACCAATGAAAAGAAATACACAGGCAGAGTGTATTACAAACAAAATCCAACAATGTGCTGTGTACAAGAAACACATTTACTTTAAAAAGAAATTCATAGACTAAAAATCAAAGGATGAAAAACAATGTTCCATGTGACAGGAACCCAGAAAAAAGCAAGAGTAGCTATTCTGTTTGCAAACAATATGAATTTCAAACCAAGAATGATCAAAAGAGATAAAGAAGGTCACGACATACTGTTAGGGGAAAACTTCAAGAGAAAGAGATTACAATCATAAATATATATGCACCAAATATGGCAGCAATCAACTATGTAAGGCAAATATTAATAGACATGAAAAATAAAATAAGCAATAGTAAATTTATAACAGGGGACCTTGACATGCATTATCACAAAGAGGCAGATGAACCAAACAAAAAATCAGCAAAGAAATAACAGAACTGAATTAAACTTGTGAACAAATGAACCTAGTAGGTGTCTACAGAGTGTTTCACCGAACAACATCTGAATACACATTCTTCTCAACTGCACATGGGCCATGCTCTAAAATAGACCATATGTTTGCCCACAGAACATGCTTAAGTAAATGCAAAGGAATTGAAATAATCCCATACATATTACCTGACCATAGCACAAAAAAATTAGAAATTAATGACAAAAAACCCACAAGAACTCTATGAATACATGAAAATTAAATAATACTCTCCTAAACAACCAATGAGTCAGAGAAGAAATTAAACATATCTACAATCAAACAAAAAAGCAAATACAACTTGCCAGAACCTGTGGAACACAATGAAAACATTCCTCAGAGGAAAATTTATTGTGATAAATTCCCACATCAAGAAAATGTAGTGAACACAAATAAACAACTTAATGCTTACCTCAAACTTCTAGAAAAGGAAGAGAAAGACAAGCCCAAAGCCTAAAGAAGAGAGAAAATTATAAAGATTAGAGCAGAAATCAATGCAATTGAAACTAAGAAAACAATACAAAGAATTAATGAATCAAAGAGTATGTTCTTTGAAAGAATAAATAAAACTGACAGGCCCCTAGACAACTTTAACAAAAAGAGGAAAGAAAAACTAAAATTGGCCCAATAACAAATGAAAAGGGTGAAATCACTACAGACCCTGTGGAAATACAGAAGATCATCAATAACTACTTGGACAAACTTTACTCTCATAAATTCAATAACAGAAGAAATAGACATATTCCTAGAAACATATGAATTAACAAAGCTGGATTAAGAAGATGTGAAACTACTAAATGACTCAATTGCAGTTAATGAAATTCAAAATGTAATTAGAAACTTACCAACAAAGAAAAGCCCAGGTTCTCATGAATTCACTGATGAATTCTACAAGAAATTTAGGAAACAATTAATGCCAACACTCCTCAAACTCCTTCAAAGAAACTGAAAGGGAAGCAAATCTCTCTAAATCATTCCTGGAAGCAAGTATTACCCTAATACCAAAACCAGAGAAAGACCCAACCAAAAAAATGAATTACAGGCTGATCTCTCTGATGAACAAAGATGCAAAAATCCTCATTAAAATATCAGTAAATGGAGCACAACAAAGCATCAAGAAGATTATGCACCATGGTCAAATGGGATTCATCCTAGGAATGCAGGGGTGGTTCAACATACACAAATCAATAAACATAATACACCATGCCAACAAAATCAAAGACAAGAATCACATGATCATCTCAACAGATGAAGAAAAATCTTTCAACAAAATCCAATGTTCATTCATGATAGAAACTCTATGGAAAATCAGAATAGATGGTCTTTACCTCAGTCTGGTAAAAGCCGTATATGCTAAGCCAACAGCCAACATCTTACCAAATGAACAAAAACTGAAAGCTTTCAACCTAAAAACAGGAACAAGACAAGGATGTCCATTATCACCACTCTTATTCAATATATTTCTGGAAACATCAGCCAGATAAATTAGATAAGAGAGAGAAATAAAAAGAATAAGGATAGGAAAGGAAGAAGTTAAATTATCATTATAAGCAAATGATAAGATATTGTATATAGAGACCACAAAACTCCATTGAAAAATTTCTAGATGTAATAAACAACACAGTAATGTAGCTGAATACAAGGTTAACACTCACAAATCAATAGCATGCCTGTTCATAAACAACAAACTTACTGAGGGAAAAATTAGGGAAACCACACCCTTCACAATAGCATCCAAAACAAAAATGAAATACTTAGGAATCGACCTAACAAGGGAAGCAAAAGATCTATACATCGAAAATTACAGTACTGTGGAAAAGGAAATTGAAGAAGATTTCAGAAAATGGAAAGATATTCCTTATTCATGGATAGGAAGAATAAACATTGTGAAATGGCCATTCTCCCAAAATTGTTAAACAGATTCAATGCAATTCTCATCAACATACCATTAGCATACTTTGCAAATCTAGAGAAGTTGTTTCTAAAATTCATCTGGAAGCAGAAAAGACCTAGAATAGCAAATGCAATTCTGAGCAACAAAGGCAAGTCACAAGGCATCACAATCCCTGACTTTGAATTATATTACAAAGCTACTGTGAAAAAATCAGCATGGTACTGGAATAAAAACATATCTAATAATAGATGGACTAGATTAGAATATATAGCTACAATTGCAAACACATTCAGCCACCTATTCTTTGACAAAGGGACCAAACATATTCACTGGGAGGAAGATAACCTCTTTAACAAGTGGTGCTGGAAAAACTATCTTTCCATATGCTGAAAACTAAAACTAGAGCCATGTCTATCACCTTGCACTAAACTGAAGTCAAAATGCATCAAAGATCTAAATATTAAAACAGAAACACTAAATCTTCTGGAAGACAAAGTAGGTAGAAATCTTGATGACATAGAGGTAGGTAGAATTCATGAACAAAAATCAGACTTCACAGGAGATACTTCCTAAAATCTAAAACTGGGATCTCATCTTATTAAAATGTTTTTGTATGTGAGAAGAAATTTCCAACAGAGTGAAAAGAAAACCCACAAGTTGGGAAAATATCTTAGCCCACTGTCCCTTGACATATGTGCACCTTTGTTTATAGCAGTGTGATTTGTAATAACTAAATCTTGGAAACAACTCAAATGCCCTTCAAATGAGGTATGGATAAATAGATGTGATATTTTTATACACTGGAGTACTGCTCAGCTATAAATAAGGATTTCATCAGGGCTTTTATAGGTAAATGGAGGCAACTTGAGACCATACTCGTAAGCGAAATAAATGAAACTCACTGTGTAAAACCCTTATTTGTTTCCCTAGTATAAGAAACTGAATGAGCAAATAAGACCCAAAATTTACAATAAATATTGTGTAAGGGTAAGAAACTGCTCAAAGGGGAAAAGTAACTGGGATAGAGGAAAGAAGGAAGGGAAAAGGAAAAAAGACATATATTTGTATATAACATATATAGACATAAGAGATAAATATACAAAAGATATATATATTTATATACATTATATATATAATATATATGTATATGATAGGTAATATGACTGTACTAATTAGTTCTTGGAAAAGAACAGTTAATACTCATGTGAATAGATCAGTTTAACATGCCTATACCTGGTCTTCTAAGCAACCCTTTTGAAGATAACAATATGCAATATAACAATTGTTAAATTCCTAACACTCTTGTTTCAAAACCCTATGTTACTGTTTTTGTGGGCTTGTTGTCTCTTTGGCTTTTTGTTTTTCTTTTATGTGTCTTTTTTATCTTTTAAATAAAAATATTAATGATTAAGACAATAATTTTGTTACGTAAAACTTGGAAAATAGAAATAATCCAAGGAATTTTACATTTTAAATTAATTCTAAAAGTATCACTATCCTTTCATATGCAAGAAATAGGATGATCATGACCACACTCAGCCTCTTTAATTCTTTGTATTTTGAAAAGTTATATTGCTTTTCCTCAAGTAAACAGTATCATATGGCAAAAATATTATAAAATATGGTTTTTAAAAACAACATTTCTTTTTATGTCACTCCTTATGTGTCCTGGGTTGACACATAAGGCCTGGGACGTTTATATAGCTCCAGCAACCACCTCTACTTCCTGCTGGAGCACAATAACTAAATTTTGTGGGGTTAATTATAATTTATTGAATAATCTCTTACTGTTTGCTGTTTTAGTATTTTTAGACATTTATATGTTAAACAAGTATCTTTAACTGTCTTTAGAGTACAGAAGTGAATTTCTGAGTTAAGATAAATACCATTTTTTGTGGCTTTTGTGATAATTTCTTTGTCTTTCTTAGAGATTGTAATAATTTGTACTATCACTAGCAGTGTGTGAGAAAGAATGCTTGCTACTCTAGTCTTAGGCTTATCCTAGGGATTAACATTTAAAAATAATCCTTTACAATACCAAATTCTATCCATGCATATTTCTTTAGAATCTTACCTTGAATTTTTATTATAGAAAGATTAGACTGACTTCTATTGCCTCTTGCTCTGCCATTTCATGACTATTTGATAGATTTTGTATTGGAGTTGTATTTCTTTACATTTTGCAAGCACTCTGCTAATACTATATATTGAAATATCAGCCACTGAATATGTGTTTATGTTCTGTAAATATTTTCCCTTTTTGTCATTTGCAATTGACTTTATGATGACTTCAGTCATGAGTGAGTTTCAAAGATTTGATAAACCTTTTTTGTTATGATCTCTCTTTTCTATAAGAGTAGGGAATATACAATTATTCACCAACATATTTCTGATTTTACTTTTATGTTTGTGTCATTTAGGTGCTGGCATTAATTTCATTGTGTGCAATCAGGTTTGCAGGATAAATTTAAGATGACTTTCAGGCTCGGCCAATTGCCTTTGTATGACTTAGTAAATAACCAGTCTTCTTCCTCACTGCTTTAGGGTGCCATTTTACCAGATACTAAGTTTTTAAAATTGTTCTACATCTAATATTATACTTTTCTCAATTCTATATCTGTCATTTCTTGCCTGCAACAATATCCTATAATTTATTTTATTATAATTTACAATGTAAATTGGACAAGATTTCTTTTATACAATTTCAAAAAATTTGGCTTCTTAAACATGTTCATGACATCAATAACTTCAGTTATTTTGACACTTTTATTCATACAATGGAATTCCATTCAGCAATAAAAAGAAACAATATACTGACACGTGCTATAGCATCAATGAACCTCCAAAACATGACATTAAGTGAAAGAGCCAGTCACATGTGATCTAAAAATGTATGATTATAAATTTATGAGATGCCAATTTATAGAAACACAAGTAGATTTATTACATGACATTAGGGATAGGAATGCGAAAGAATTGTAAACAGAAATGAATGTTTTTAATGAGGGGTTGGGAAAATACTATAAAATGTATTTAAGGTAAGAGCATCACCACACAGTAATGTTACTAAAAGTCATTGGATTGCAGTTGAAATGAGTGAATCTTTTGACATATAAAACATACATCAGCAAAGTTTTTATTCATAAAGAGTTATACTAAAAAGCTAAAGAAAAAATGTCACTGATATTTTGGAATGGGACAATATGTATCTCTTAATTTCAGAAATGAACTCTAATAATGTTCAGTTTCTCTTCTAAAATATGACTTTTATTTTCTATGAAATTTTTATTCCTTTATTATGAAAAAAATCCACCACTTTCTTATTAGTCTCTTAGATCATTACCTTTTTGTTTGTTTTATTTTGGGGTGGCTGCTGTTACTGAATAGAATAATTATTGGTGATACAAACAGTGGACTGTTTAATTCTTACATATTTTAAAAGCCCTGTTAAGTTAAATCACTCATTAGTTCAAACATCCAGGGATGTAGAGAAAGGTGGCTAATAATCTTTGGCCAAGGAATTTGGGTGACAAGATTGTAGAGTTAGCACCAAATTGAATAATTTTACTCTGTTTTTTTTTCTCCAAAGTTGTTAGATGGAGGTTACTTGAGCTTGAAGATTTATCAACATTTAGTTTGTCAATTTTGTTTAATATTTGCCATCAATATCAGAAATTAAACCTACGACTTATCAACTTGAACGTAGTTTTAGAGTAGATACTGTAAAAACAGCATTCTTAGCAAATGTTCTAATGTATATCAGTGATTAGTATTTCATTGAATTCAGGCATATGTCAAGAGATTATAATCAGAACCCTGACCATCAGGTAAATTAACAAACTATTTGGCTCAGAATAGAGTGATTAACTCAGCAATACTCTACTTTGTTGCTCATGATTATTTGGCAAAAGACAGTTATCTAGTATGTGCATGTTTCAGAAAATATTGAGTAAATCTTTATTGCTAGGGGAAAAATTAAAGATTTTACTCGCATATTTGGTTGTTGGCATATATTGCAACACGTACTCTAATTGCCATATAAAAGTATTTGAGAGTAAGGAAAACAGTGGTGATAAACCTAAAAATAGAAGAGTAAGGAGAGAAAGAGAACACAGCATGTGGAAATTCACTTAGGAATGACAGACAGCATAACATGTAAATCTGCTGGGAATGTAGCTCAGTGGCACAAGTGCCTGCCTGACAAGCACAAGGTCTTGAGTTTGATCCCTGGTACAAAAAAAAAAAAATCTGAACAAATTGGTAAGTTTTGGGGATTCTAGCTTCATAGTGGGACTTATGTGAAACAAGGTCAGAATGGTAATCTTAACCTCAGCCTATCTGTCATAGTAATAGTTGAGCAGAGAAGATACTCACTGAAGAAGACGGCAAAATGTTTACAGCTGTAGTAACGGTCACTAACTTTCGATCACTCGATGTGGTAATATAAAGAGGTATTCTAGAAATCCCTGGATCCATCTAATGACCTCCCATTGTACAGCAACTTCCTTGTGTTTCCTGCATAATTAGGAATATTCTTCTAGTGACGGTTATGTTTCTTGTAGTTCCCACTTATCTTTTGCCACAAAGATCCGCAAACTGTTAGGTTGTGGTCTGAGTTTATTTTGGACTTTCTGATGCCCAGTGGTGGAAGCATATATTTCAGAGTTACAGAACCTCCAGACCAATAGAACTGAACCCCTTAAATTTGTCCTGAATTGGCACATAAGGAGTGGACATTTATATGGCTCCACCAACCAGTCTTTGGGTTTGAACAATAGGATTAATCTGTTAAATCCATGTCGAAAGTCTTCCCTGCTGGTCATTTTATCAAGATTCCTATAGCGTGTCATCCTTTATTTATTTAGTTACTAGCACTTACATTGTACTAATGGCCTTTTGGTGAGAACATTCATGGAATATAAATGTTCCCATGTTTTGGGTCTTTTCCAAGAAATCTAGTTGTCCTCAATGCTTCACTTTCAATCTGCACACAGGGAATTCCTTATGAATTGGAGTATGATGAAGGAGATTATTGGTGTAGCAGGAATGCATATATGTTGGGAGTGGGAACAATCTGTTTTTGGAATATATATATATATATATATATATATATATATATTCCTATTGCTTATTGTAAACTTGTTCAAGCTTCTGCATTACAGAAGAGAAACCTTAATCATAAGGAAATCAAATCATTTGATGCATACCTTCCTAACATGCTTTACCTTTGCTTAGGATGAGATACAAATTCTGTTTTCACAGTTATTTTCCGTATGAACGTTCTTGTCAAATTACTATAGAACAAACAGCAACCTAAGCTGTGTTCTTAGGACATGCATAAATCCAAGAGTGAAAATTGACTCCCAATAAATAAACTATCATTCTATGTACTGCTAGGTTGGATCATTAATAGTCTTGTTGGAAATTTGTATTTGTTTTCGTGTTTGTGATTATCAAGTGCTTTTTCTTTTTGATAATATTTTAGTCAGGTTTTGGAGTTAGGTTGTTTTAGTTTCATAAAATTGTTGTTGACAGTATTCCCTTTTGTTATGCTTTGTAAGAATTCGCACACAATTGATATTCTCTTTATATACTCAGTAGAATTCACCAGTAATATCATCCAGATCTGGAGTTTTCTAACTGAGAGTTTTAAATTATACATTTGATTTTAGGAAACATAGAACTATTCAGACTGTCTAATTTCTCTTATGGTGATTTTGGTAAGCTTCAAGTCTACAAATTTGTCAAATTTATGAATATTTTTAAATTTATGGGCAATATTCTGTAATATTCTCTTATGATAATGTAAACTTTGTAGACATCCCTTTTCATTCTGCTGTTGTCAGTTTTATAAATTTTTGCTTGTTCAGTCTTCCTGTAGAATATGTAATTCACTAATATTGCAAAGTATCCATTTATGACAGTTGATTGATTCTCTGTATTTTCACATTCTATTCTGTTTCACTAAGTTCTAATCGTCATAGTGTTTCCTTCCTTCTCCTTTGGTAGCTTTAATTTTCTGTGCTTTCACTAATTACTTGAAATGTATATCCAGATCACTGACATTCACGTTTCCTTTTTTTGTTTAAATAAACTCATTTACAGTTATAAATTAAATCTTAAAATGCTTTTTCTTGCACACCTTAAATTGACACGTAGTGTTTTTACTATCGATAGGTTTAAAATAGGCTGCATTTCATTTTTCTTCTTTGATTAATGTACTACAAAATACATTGGTTATAGAGTTATTTTTGTTTTGATTTCTAATTTAATTGTATTATGATGAGAAAGATGTGCTGCATTATTTTTATCATGCAAGGGATTAGGCATAGTATTCTAAGTATAAATTGGGTTCCTTTTTTTGAACATAGTGTTCAAATTTTCTGGATTCTCATTGAATGTGTATCAGTTATCAAAAAAGGTATATTTGAATTTCCAGATATTATTATGGACTGGTGTGAGTCTCTATTTTCTTTTCTACTTTATTTTAGAGATTTTTATATGATATGAATAGACTCACACATATTTAAATTTATTTTATCTTCTGGATAAAATTATTCTTTAGTCATCATTAAATGGCCATTATACCTAGTGATGCTTCCTGTTTGAAATTTTATTTTGTCTATAAGGATTCCATTTTCTAAACCTAGCCTGGTGCAGATGTGCATAAATATATTTATAATATATTTAATGTGATATATACATGTGTATGTACCTATTTCTTATTTTTCACTGATCACTTCAGTGGGCTGGGGAAATAGAAGGGACCTTCAAAATTCATTTATATGTATGTATGTATCTTTTGTATCACTTTCAAATTGAAGATAGTTTAATCTCAGTTAAGATCACTGTCATTTTATACTCTGACATCCTCTTCATCGTACTTATCTTGAAATTACAGACTTTACATATAAAGACTTTTGTAGAGAATTTCTCAATATGTTTTCTATGAAGTTTTCTTGGGGTGAAAAATGAGTTATGAAATTGAAAGATATTTATCTAAACTATATTTTTGAAGAAAAAATTTGAAAACATCTGAACATGACATAATTGTCTATGTAAAATATCCAAAATTTCCAAATTTTTATAACTGAAAAAAGATTTTAGCAAGGTAGGTAGATATACATTTACAAATACTTCTTTCTACTAGTAGCAGTTAATGAAAACAGTATTTTTATATTACTATTTTGTAATATCATCTAGAAAGTAAATTTTAAAATACAGATTGGAGTTAAAGAAATAAAATAATAAAAGTATCTTCATTGACATGCAACTTGTTGGAACACAGATATTTCTGAAAAAATACAAAAATTCCTGTGAAAATTAAGAAGTTTAGCAACCTCACCATGACAAAAACACAAACAAATCCATTGAAATTCTATTCCTGAGCAATGAATAATTGAAACTGAAATTAAAGAAAACAATGCTTAAAGTACCTTTTATAATAATTTCAAAGCATACAATATCTAGGGAAAGAGATAAGTAAACTGAAAGATAAACCACTCATGGATCAAAAGAGTCAGGATATTTCAAATTTTTAAATAATTCATATTCTTAAGAATGCAATGCAACTCCAACTAAAATAAAAAATTTTTTTCGTATGCAGGAATACTAAGGAATTCATTACTGATACAGAGAAAACTATGACCACATTCTGAAAACATTATGTTCATTGAAAGAGCTGAACACAAAAATCTAGATCTTTCATATCATTTATATGATATTCGAGAAAAGACAAACCATCAGAAACAGAATTTAGATGAATTGGAGACTGGAAGAGGAAACGGTCCAACAAAAAAGTGCAAGACACAAGTTGGTATCAACAGAGGTGCTTTGGTAATTGTGATGCTGGTTTCATAACCTTAACCATTAGTTACTATTACACATTTTATTTTTTATAGTTGGTTTTATTTACTTATTTATTTATTTTAGTTTTGGTACTGGGGATCGATCTCATGATCAGTGAATATTTTTAAAATATATTATAGTTCAATAAATTTGACTTTAGAAGTATATGTATGTCAGTTAAATTAATACCTACATACTATGAAAATGGTGATACATTAACAAAGCACATAAATAAAATTACACGTATTTATCAAAAGACATTTAAAAAACCTTAATAAATAGAGAAATATAAGTTAAATGATGGAAATATTCAATTTGGATCAAATTTCCTTTAAGTATTTCAAAAATTCAATTCAATTTTAATTAAATCCCAGAAAAAGTTTGAAGTAATTACTAATCTTAAGAAAAAGAGACTTGTGGGTGCTTTCTTGATGATAAATGTGTACTGGTAAATCATAACTAAGAACTAAAGACCTTCCAATAAATTGGGTTTTGGGCATAAAAATAAAATTGAATCATCTCTCATGTGACACACAGAAATAGAATCCCACTTGAATACAGAGTGCTATATAAATGACAAACCTATACAATTTTTGAAAAATTCTGTAACATAACAAATTGTGTTCTCCAGTTTGTTCAAAATATTTAAAGAACAATAATACTGGCAAGCACCCAAAGGGGTGGATATTCCCAAGCTGCCTGCTACAGTAAGTTAAATTCATCTAGTTTGTAATAGGTATTGCAATTTACTATAAATATACCCAGAACCTAGCAACCTTACAATTATTAGAAACATTTGTTTTTGATGAAAAAATATAAGCACCCCAGATGTCCATCAATAATAGAATAGCTAAATAATTGTGGAAAGTTCATGAAGTAGAATGCTCTACGACAATGAAAACAAACTAGAATTACTGCAAAAACATGGATTATGTTTTAAAATATATTATATGAAGGTAGCCATACACAAAAGAGAAAATACTGTGTGATTCTTCTTCACATAATTTCAACACTCAGGGGAATCACTACTTCTGGAAAAAAGAAAGTGGTTTTGATTTTGAAGGGTCATTTGGGGGAGGCTGTTGTAAGGAGCTTGTTATGCTCTATGTCACCCTAAGTGGATTTATGAGTGTCTGCTTTAAAATTATTTGTTAACCACAGTCAACATTTTTGGGCTTTTTCCTTAAGCGTGTTATATTTTATTGAAACATAATTTGAAAAAGAAAGCACAAAACAAAAATGATTGGGCACTAGGTGGAAAAGTACATATATAATCATTTAAATGGAAGATAAAATGCAGACCAGTGCCTGTGACTATGGAAACTATGACATCATGGACAGTTACTCAGCCTGAATGGTCAGAGGAGCAGCATTCTGGGAATGGGACTTTATAGTGTCCCAATTATTGTAATAGTTGTACAAATCTTTATCCTTAGCATACAGCTCAGACATTAGCACATGAAAAGTGCTCAGTGCATTTTTGACTAAATAAATGTAGTAGTAAATTAATTAATGGTAACCTCTTAGACCTACTTTAGAGCCTGCAAAATGAGTTGACTTCCTGGATTAATTTCTTGTTGGAAAACTACAAAGAAATATGAAGGAATAATACTGCATTACTACGAGGACTTTGGGATAACTTTAAAAATCACCAATGGACCTCTTAAAACAGGAGGAGTCTAAGCATTTAAAAATTATTGTGTTAGTTCATTGAGGTAGAACCCTACTTGGTATAAGAAGCATCCAAGAATATTCTGACATATTGTGTATTGTCCTGGTAAGGAATTCTAAAGAACTCTGGAGAACCAAGAGTGCTAAACTGAAAATTAACTGAAAATTCCAAAGTGTCTTTATCTTTCTTTGCAAAACTCCTGATAGATTTCGATCAAATACGCCACAGCAACCCATTTTCCACCTTTTGTCAGATCTCCATTCAGAAGCGAAATAGCGCTCCATGGCAAGCAAATATGTAATTAAGATTTACTTTGGTTCAGTGAAAGTATGCCTTGTTTCTAAAGAAGTCCCCAAGGCTAGGCTCAAAGTAGGCAAGGTTAGATATGGTGGATTTATCAGTAAATTTAGTCCAATTTGAGAGGCATGCCTTCAAACCCATTAAAGATGGTGCTTGTATGATGTTCTGTGAAGTCTTCCGCCTAAGGATTTGGGAAATCCATGCAGTTTACTTTAGTTTTGAAAGTGGATTTATATGAGAGAAAAGGAAAGTGCTGCAAATTTTTTTCCTTGGTCTCACATCCTCCGTTGACCACATAATAGTCTAAAAACTCACACAAGCAGTTCCATATGGAGAGAAGGAATGTCTAGCCAAAACAAGTTGTTCAGCTTATTAGCCTTGGGCAGACTAAGTTACCCAGAATATCTGGCATGGCTGCCCTATTGGAAGAGGAGGGGCCTGCAGCTATGTTTGCCTTTTTATTCTCTCCTCAGAGTTTTAGACGAAGAACAAATGGTTAGTGAGGCAGCGCGACAGGCCAGAAGCTCTGCGCTCAACTGTTTTCTCTGGTCCTTTGAAAATGCTCCCAAAATCAGCAGCACAGACTCCTTTGCATTTGACTGGCTGCAGAGAGATGGCTGCATTGCCCAATTTTCATTGTCATCTCATCTCACATTTGATCTTCCTTGAGCAAGGCTATCGAGTTGCTTTGGTGTGAATCTTGGCAGAAAGTCTTTTCTCTCCAACAATTTGAAGCACTGTGAATGGTAAAATAAATTTGCTCCAACTGTAAGATTTTTCATAGAGATGGTGTAAAATGGTAGAATTAGAATTTTTTTTAAGATCTAAAGATTTAATTAAAATTTTTGTAAGGACTAGAGTATATACAATTGTATTCAAATGTGTTTATCCCAAATCAAGTGGCTCGGAAGCAATCTTTTTGTCTCTATTTCAAGTATTAATTTCTACACTATATTTTATTTTTCTTGCACATTCTGGCATCATTCAGGTTCATAAAATAAAGGATATGTTCCTTATTATTAACTTTCCACCCGTTCTTAGTCATCATGTACATATACCCAATCTCCTGTCTTTACTCATTTCCTTCTGTCTTTGTTGTTTTTCCTTTCTTCACTTTTCCTTATTTTTTTTTTGAGGGGGTCACATACACACATTCACTTTCAGATAGACCTTCAGGGAATCTTTTAAAATAATTTGAACAATGTTGAAAACCTACGACCCAAGAATTTTTCATAAACATAGTCCATGAAAGAATTAATTTTCAAAGAAAAATTTCTAAACTATTGCAAATTTCCTAAACTCTGCCTGTTTTCTAAAAAGAAAAGTATTTGTCTGTATTTTCAGAGACATCATTGGAAACCCGCAGGATACCCACGGGGCGGCAGGCCCTGGCGGAAGAGCAGGTGTTAAACCACACATCCACTTAGCCTTCAGTGTGATTTTATGCTCTCCCTCTGATCTGAGACCAGCAGTGCAGGAACAAAGAGCAGGAAACCAACACTCCCCTACCCTGTGATCAGCGGCACAAGCATCCTTGGGCCAGAAAGTCAGTGCTCCCTCTGACAGGGAACCACCAGCCACTCAGCTTGGGACAAGGTGGGCGAGGACTCAGCACTGTGGAACAGACCAGCCTGTGCAGTCCAGGACGGGCCAACTGTGCACAGAACTGGGAGCAGCCTTGGGCTGTCTCTGACTGTCTGTAAATCCAACCCAACAAAACCCAAGAGACTAAGGGACACTTACAGGCAGCAGTTATGAGAAATTGTGGCAAACACCCATAATGGAGTTTATTTTGCTTGGTTACAAAGCATTTGGATGGTATACAATTTGCCAATAATTAATCTGATATTTTGATGAGGCTTAGCTTGCATATTTGTGGTTGCTAAGTTATGAGCTATAGTTATTTGTGTTTGTGCCTCATGTCATTTTGTGGCAAAAGGAGATGTTTTAGACTTCATAGTAAGAAGCTCTTACCTTCTACTGGGTGCCTTCTGAACATTTCTTATAGAAAAATTTTAAAACATGTTTACACTGAAAAATGTAACCTTTTAAATAAGCAAATATTTCTGTTTCATTATTTTGCTTTTCTAATCCACTGTTCGTATGGAACAAAATCAGATACTTATTCTTTCATTCATTCTTTCTTTAATTCAGCACATGTTTTTGTTTGATCTTATATTCTGTTTTTTCAGCAATCTAAGACTGTGTTCTACCTTTTCCTAAGAGTCGCATGGGAGAGATAAGATCTACAGAAGCAACTGAAGTATACATAGAACCTAGTTGGCCCAAGGCCTTTCTAGTCACTGTGGCTCAAATGTCTCACCTGTCCCACAAGTTCTGTAGACAAGGCACATCCCTGTCATCCTAGCACTCCTGCCGGAACCTCAGGAGCGCTCTGTGTAGGCTCATAAACCAAGTTGTTGGATTCGGTTACTAGGAGGTTTTTAGCTGGTCTTTCTTCATCTATGTTGATGTCCTCTTATTTTGTTTTTCTTTATAAAGTCCCTTGGGAAGTCATCACATTTATTTATCTCTCAGATACTGAGTGCTTCCCATTAGCTAAGCCTTCCTCCTTTTTACAGATGAGTGATAGACACGACAGGAAATGGCCTAACCTAGTACTCTCTCTCTCTCTCTCTCTGTGTGTGTGTATGTGTGTGTGTGTGTGTGTGTGTAGGGAAAACGTGGTTGCAAGGAAAGGCAGATACAGGGACACATTAGGGAAAACAAGACTAGTGTAGACCAGGTTAGAAAAGGTGATCAAAGAAGGCTTTTATAAAAAAAGAATATTAAACTTTATGAAAAGTTGACAGTGGAATTAGTATCCATAGAGAATGCCAGCTCCATATTCAGGACACTGTGACTGAATGCATGTTTCTGTAGCTTCTAACACTTACGGTGCCAAAATAGCTCTGGATTATGGACACACCCTCAATGTTCACCACATCTTGTTAGCCAGATCCCAAATAGTACACCTGTTTCCAATCTCATGTTCCTTGTCTGCACTATTCCTGTAGCTCTGAAGTTAGGCAGAGAGACACTATTGAAGTACTGCTACTATCTCCATCCTCTCCTTTTACCCAGATACCTCTCAGGCCATTGTGGGAACCAACATCTATATAACCAGGATCTTCTTCAAGAAAACAAACATGGAATTATGAATATGAAAGTAGTGTACAGAGGCTTGGAAAAGGATCAAGCTAACTTCTCTCTCTGGGGGAAACAGGAAGCCCATGCAAGCAATCCCTATTCATAGATATACAGGGAAGGTCTCTGTCCCTTATTTCTACTCATGCTACCATCTGAAGCTCAGTCTGAGGTTGTATGTTACATATATAGAAAAATGCATTTACCATGTGATAGAGAAAGGCAAAGCAAAATGAAAATTTAGAGGAGGAAAAGACTGCATCATGACTGGAGCAATTAGTGCACGCTTTATGCAAAAAGGTGCTATCTTGGATTTACACTGAAGAATGAATAAGATTTGCATACTCAGAAATGATGGAGCAGCCTCACTGAGTACTCTTCTGTACTTACATCACCATTTCAAGGGCATCATACAGTGGGAGGCTTTATTTTACAGATGACTCAGTTAAAGGCTCAATGTTATATAAATATTACATTCCATAAATCACAATTTATTTAAGCTATGCTTCTCCCTCAGGCCCATCGGAGTTGAGCATTTTTTTTCCCGTTATGCCAGGATGACCCATTTTTTTGAGGAAAGGCATCAGTACTGCAAACCCAGAATATCCATGAGAAAAAAGATGGGAGGATTGGTTGAATCACAGGAGGTAGTGGTCCATGGAGTTGGTTATTAAAGGTTTAAGTGTTATCGTCAGAATAGTATATATATTATATATAGCATCATAATTCCGGAACAAGTTCCACACGCCATGAGTGGATCTATTAGGGACAAGTGGTTCTGAAAACACAGATTGTGGAGACTTTCCACAAGGCTTCTAATACAGTGTAACACTATGAGTGGGGAGGAATAGCCGTCATGTTATTGATGTCTAAAATATGACAATGTAAGATTACCATTTTCCTCTTGTTAACCCTGATCTTTGAAAAAGGCAAAAAATGAGTGTAATTATGGTCATTAGCTCTTTCTTGGAAAGCATCTTCAGAGAAGCAGGGAGCATTAAGATAAAGGATGAAGAAAACCTAACACTAATAAAAAGAAGTCTGCTGTGCTTTTACTTTCAGTGTGTGGCTTAGTTCACAGCCTTGCTCTGCTCACAGTAGAAAGATAACGCAGAGGCAGAGCCACAAAGACCAATGGAGCTGAATTTAGTAAAGAAGAGCCACACTTTTCTCTTGAACCCATCCAAGGCAAACTCTAGAACAGGAAGTAGTATGTAGAAAACAAGAGCAAGCTGAGAGGTGGAGGATGACAGCGGAAGCCCGGGTAGCAGGGATCCCGCTGTCCCCCTGCTGGCGGCTGTCACCGTGTCACCAGCTGCTGCCCAGTGGCTCCTGCTAGGTTTCTGAGCAGCTTCACATTCTTTGACTCAAATTACATTTTTGTTGCTTTTCTTGAGAGCTTTCTTGGGACCGGTGGAGGCATGTGTTTCTATTTTTAAGCTTACAATAGATGTAAAGCATCATTAAAGGAAATGCAAAGTCCAAGTCTTGTGCCAGATAGAACTTTTGGTCTACTTGGCATTTTCATATGGTGCTTGGCTTAGTGAGTGTTTTATAGAGCTATACAAATCTGTTGATTGGCTTCATATACTCGTGTGTGTGTGTGTGTGTGTGTGTGTACTAAGGTAATCAAGGAAGATTTAACACGGAGTGCATAACTATTTAAGTTATTCTAGGACATGGGCCTTTAAAGTCAGATAGCACATCTTTGTTTAGATCATTAAACCTTGTGTAGCATTTCTATTCTAATTTATGGAATGAATGAATAAATAAATAGATAAATAAATATACAAGTAGGTACAGTCACTGGTTGAAATGAATGTTAGCAGATACTCTTCTACGAATGATTTCACATGTGTTGGTGCAAACTCGGGAGTGTAGATCATATGACTTTGAAAGCAAGAAATGTGTTACTGCAGTTTAATTCTGGGTTTTGATCCTGATTAAAGAGATCTCCCTTCCCTCCACCACCACAAACTAAGACACACATCAGGTCACAGTTTTTAGAGTGAGACTCTTGCCATTATAGAGTAAATGATCTTATGAATTTCACCCATACTTCTTTCCCTTCCAGGATGCACTAGTGGCTCCATGGCACTTTCCAGAAAACACCACACACACTGGCTGGACGGGTCACCCTCTTAGGGCAATGGCTCTGCAGCTGAAGGCAGATGTTTGATCAAAGGAGGGTTCAGACTGCACCTGATCCTCCTTCCCAGCTTTGTCATCCTGGATGATTTACTTATCTTTCTAAGCTTTTGTTTATCTGAAAAGTATTCTGGAAACAAATAACCACTTTTTTAAAATCCAGGATTTTATTTTGCATGCTTTCCCATAGCAAAGTGGTATTTCCCTGTAACCCATCTAAATGCATGCAACTCAAATTCACCTAATTGCTGCTAACTCTGTTCATCCAACATTTCCCCAAATTCATGTGCTGAAAACCCTAATCACAAATGTGATGATATTTGAAAGTGAGACCATTGAGAGGTAATTAGGATTAGAAGAGATGGAAACCTAAGATGGAATTAATATTCTTAGCTTAAAAAAGGGACTGCAGAAGATGAGTCTCAGGCTATATATGTGAAGAAAAGGCAATGTGAACACACAAGCAGGAAGAAGGCTATTTTCTTGTGTGTGCGTGTGCTTGTTGTTGTGTATGTGTGCATGCATGTGCATGCCTGTGCGCATGTGTGTGTGTGTGTGTGTGTGTGTGTGTGTGTGTGTGTGTGTGTTTACTATAACAGAATACCTGGTCCTGGATAATTTATAAAGAACAAACCCTTATTTCTCACAATTCTGGAACCTGGGAAGTCCAAGACAGAGGTGCGGTCTCTGCTTTCTCTTCACATGGTCGAAGATTGAAGGGCAAAGGGACATAAAACTGTGACCTCCTCTAGCAGAAGATGTAAATCCACTCCTGCAACCCCTTTTTACAATGACATTAATCCATTCATTAGAAAAACCACCCCAATGGTGCCAAAATGGAAATCAAGTTTCCAGTACATACATTTAGGAGACACATTCAGAAAATAGCAACGGCCCTCAAAGAAAAGGCCATGAGAAGTAGATGCTTGTTATTTAAGCCACCTCATCTATGATGTTTCATTACAACAATGTGAGTTAAGATAATGGATTCTTTTTCAACAAGAATGGCATGGTAGTCAAAAGTACTAGACCCTAGAGCTGCTGCTAATTGTGTAGTATGGACAATATCTTTACTACTCCAGGCAGCAATCTTTTACTGAAAAAAAAAGAGAACTAAATACAGCATTTATTTTTGTTCATGGAGTGTGTTTAACAACTTTACATACATAGCAAATCTTCAATAAATGTTAGCTACTATTATCAACTATTCACCATACACTAGATATTATACATTAAGATGCTTTATATACATTTAACTTTATAACACCCCAAAGATAAGAGCATAACTATCTTCATTTAAATATTAGAACAGAACAAGATGGTGATTTACAGAAGTAACTTTCAATAATATGGTTGTTAAAGAGTGGAG
>PVJX010019580.1:0-34702 GCA_004027295.1 Dolichotis patagonum | reverse complement strand
AAGACCTGTAATGCCCTCCTCGTCCTGCTCAGATCAATTCCATACTAGGTTGTTTCATGTGAATTCCCTATATGTGACAATATGGACAACTATTTGGAAGAAAACAAGAGTCAATATGATAGAGAGTGAATATCTCCAATTGTCTAGCTTTGAAATTTATGTCTTACATTGCTTTCTTGTGATCCGCTTTGCTCTTTTTTGTTGTGTTTAATTTTACCCTATTGATATAATTGCATGTATATTTGAGTGGGTACGATGGATGACCATATTGTTGTTTTTGTCAGATCGTGGAGCAGAACTGTTAACAGTCTCACTGTTTGAATGTCTACTTTACATGTTTTAACTTTGTAATTTGAACAACTATTTCCAAGAAGTCAGTATGTAATTAGTCAAGTAATAATTTCTTGGGTTTTATTGTTGTTCTACTTTTCCTTTTTTCCTTGGAATACTGTATGGTTGCTACCCTTTATTCTGTTTTATTTTGTTTTGTTTTTTCCTCTTTAAATAAAATTATTTTAAAAAAATAAAAATAAAGTAAAAATAAAAAAGGACTATCCAGGGCAAGGCCCAGGAGTCACAATGACTGCACACCCCAGAGCCCAGAACAAACACTTGCAGGACAAAGCAGCAGGAGAACACAGACCCCCCACTCCAGAGCCCCTAGGGCTGGCTGTGCCCTCCTCTAGGGACCGGCTCCTTAGGGACCAGCCATATGCTGGTTCCACAACTCACTAGGGCTTCGGAGGCTGAGCTGCCTTGCTGACTGTGGAGACCTTAGCAGTGTCCCCTTCTCAAAGTGGAAGTCAGGTGATGTGTAGGGAGCCTCTAAAGCCCAGACCTTCGGGCAGGAAGGATGACATGAGGGCTCACTCTTTCACATGCAATTGGTCAGCATCTTAACAATGTGACCCACCAAACACTAGGACTTCTGTTCTCGTAGGCAAATGCACTCTTGTTGATTTCTGTCCCTGAGGACAGGAATCACCTTGTACTGCATTTCGTAGTAGTCAGTGGGGCTGATACTGAGGACTTGGATGGGTCAGTGTCATTTCAGTGAGGGTCAGCAGAGCCGGGAGATGGCAGCATTATGAAGACAGGCCAGCAGGGAAGAAGCCATTCCCACAGGAGGAGCAACCCTAGGTGGTGGCCTGGGATAGCTGCCTGGCCAGGCAGGGCCTCACCCGCAGAGAAGCCAGCTCTGAGCCAGGATCTGAGCCAGAGCCGTGTCCAGGTTGCAGCGGCAGGCAGGGGAGATGACCAAATAAGTCAGCACACATGCAGATAAAACCAAGGCAGGGGGCACTGCATACTCAGGAGGACCCTAACCAGGTGCTATGGCAGATACTTAGGGAAGGGACACATTTGAAGAGTCGAGGAAGGCCACCATGGGAGCCACAGAAGGAGAGAAAGAATTAGTCAGTGACAGAGTGAGGAGTGTGTCCCCAGCACTGGGAGAGAACAGGGGGCTCTGACACACTTCCTTAAGGAACCCACAGGAAGCAAGGGTGTATCTGAGGCCTTGGGACAAAGGGAGAGAGCTGCGGGTCAGAGCCGGACACACACAGGGGACTTCAGGAAGTACAGTTTGTGTCACAAGGAACCTACTGGTGGGTCTGCAGGGAGATGACAGCTAGTCCGAGGGAGAGAAGGAGGCAAAATGTCACTAAAACAGGAAAACCAGGGGACCTGTCTTTGAATGCCACCCAGGGAATGATGCCTAACGTCACAAAGACCCTCCAGAGGACACAGGAACTGCAATGATTCGGCTGTGTTAAAGCTCTTCATTTGCTCCAGAAAATCCTCGGAAAATTTAAACTAATGGAAAGAAAGGATGCTGGGGGATTTTTAGGAGATTCTAAACAGCCTGCAGGAGCAAAAACTACCCTTAAATCCAACGCCCACATGTTTTCTGATGGAAGTCAGCCAGAGAGAAACCCCTGCTGAAGCCACACCAGGGAAGGGCCGACCCAGGGTGAGGCAGTGTCCCCAGACATCGAGACACAGCGAGTGACAGGGGCCGCCTCTCCGCACCAGAAAAGAATGCCGACTCCTGCACCCATCTTGCAGGAGAAGTTCAGCGAGAGTTTGAAGATCTTACTGCAGGATTTCTGGAAGCCGAGTAAAAACGACCTTGAAAACAAACCACATGCTGCTGCTAATTAATCTTAGTTCCTGGCTCTTTCCAATCAGACCCTGAACTATAATCCATCTTCATTACACTTCTTTTAAAGCGAAAATAGTGCATTTCCGCAAGTCTAATTAAGGAAGGAACAGTATAAGGCCTTGGGTCATAACTCTCTTTCTGTCAAAACTCTGTCTCTGTCACACACACACACACACACACACACACACACTCTGAAAGACTGCATGACCTGCTTTTTGACAGCTACACAAAAACTACTCAAGAGCCCAAAGGGGGACAAGATGGCCAAGAAAGTCATCATAGGCTATTACCAGCCAGTGGCTTTGCCCTCTCCAGGGTCCCCACCTGGCACATGTCCACCCTCACACTGCTGTGTACACACATGTCGGGCACCGGGGGACTCAGGGAAGTGCAGTATAGCCCTTCGAACCAAAGGATATGGTAGGATTTGTCCAAGCTGGGCATGACCATCAATGCCCTTTGACAGTAGTTGCTTTTCGAGTGGAATTTGAACCACTTCTTCTGACCAAGGAACCCAAACGAAAGTCTTCTGGGGGTTTTGGGAAAGGCAGACTCCCACGATAAACAGGGATGAGCCAGGATGCGGATGGGCTGCAGGCAGCTGAGATGTTTGTCTCTGCAGCAGCCAACCAGGCGCGAAACTGGCGACCACAGAGAGGAAGGTTGCCTACCCATGTGTGCCCATCTGCCGGAGATGTGACCTGAGGTTCTTTTCTGGAAAGGAAGTGTTGGGATGAAACTGATCTCTGAGGACACATCTGGTTGTCACTGTCTAACTCCAAGAGCTTAATGTGGGATCCTGAGGAAAGGCTAAGAAGGTTAGCACCCATCTCTGCGTCAGACCTCACATTGTGGATGGGGACCAAGTTGAGACCAGGTTTGGGTATCTGGTGATAGGTGTTTTCCAGCTCGGGATGGGTCTTTTCCACCCACACCCCACTCCTATCACCATTCCTCACCCCCATGGTCCTGAACCGTGAAGTAGAGCTGTTTTTCCAATTGTTGCAGGATGGTTCCTGCAAGCCTCCCATAGGTTTTATTCCTATAACTCCATGAGCCTGTTGACCTTCTGTGGATTTCCTGAAGTCTCTTCTCATCCAGCCTCGTTTACTGCTGCACTGACGACCAGTCAGCCCCAGAAGGACCTTTCAGTCCGGCTCCAGCTCGATCATACCAACAGCTACACACTGTGAAGAGAGATATACCAGCCACTGAACTTCCTGCTTGGACTATTATCCTTCAGATGGTTCCTGCTCAGGGCCAAAGCAGTGGTGTGGACCAGCCCTTCTCCCCAGCAGAGTCACCATAGCCATCTAGAAGGCACCGGAGTGCACAATATGTGTGACATCCTCTGAATTCAAGACTGCACATACACATACACACACACACACACACACACACACACGCAGTGAATGTCCGAGTCCTGCCAGGGAACCTTTAACACTAGGTAGGGGAGGGAACTGTTGAGTGACCCAGCCAGAATAACTTGGAGGGACCTTCAAGATCAGCAGGACTAACCTCTCTCTCTATAGATGAGTAGCTAAATCCAAGGAGGAGAGGATCTTGGCCAGAATCCCAAAACTCTGGGCTTAAAATAAGTGAAAACAAGCGAGTTCGTAGTGGTGTTAAGGATGCTGGTTTCCTGTGTAGTAAAGTGGTGGAAACGACTTTGTACACTCTCCAAGGTTGACATGTGCGGTGGGTGGAGGCTCACAGGGGACTGTAGGCACCTCGTGGGTGGCTCACCAAAACTCCCCTCCAGTGGGCGACACAGCCAGACATTCCAAGGTGGGGCAAAGGTCACGTCTCTGCTACATGATCCTACCCCTGGGCACAGCTGACCAACCACAGGAAGACACAGGGCCTGAGGCGCCCTAGACTCATTCTGCTTCCCAGGAATTTGACCTCTGCATCAACGCACCAGGAATCAGTGTGGCTGAGCTGCGCTCATGGGCGCCCTATCCAGGAAGCTGTCCTACAGGGCTGTCAGGACAACCACAATTGAGTCCAAATTTTGGGTGTTCAAGCTTTCCTTAGACCACAAGGAATCCCATGGGCTCACTCATAAATTACTTTTGTATTTGCATAAATTAGGTGGAAGGGTTTCTGTTGAATGCAACCAAAAGAAAAAAAAGGCAAAAAAAAAAAAAAAAAAAACCAGTTTCACTAATAGGGTAATTCTGGTGTGCGCTGCATGTCTGCGAGATCCAGGAAGCTGAGCTAAGCCTTATGTATTTGCTATTTACTGGGGCAAAATAAGTTAGGTAAATGGATAAGACTTCAAAGCATGAGCAGCCTAACATTTTAAAAAACACACTGAGTTTTACTGAGGCTATTTACCACCATCCATAAATATTGTCCCATCCAGAAAACAATGACACTTGGAGAAAGGACTGCAAATGGATTACCCGATCAGAGACCTCCGGTCACACCCTAGATTCTGGGTTCATTCTTTGTCTCTTGCACCACAGATCCATGATCTGGGAGTCCAGATCTTTAATCTTTATTCAGCTACTCATCTTGTAGCTTTAAGCAAGTAATTTGATCTCTCTGGAAATAATTTTACCCTCTATAAAATGGAAGTGTGGAAATAAATGATTCCTACATTCCCTCCTAACTATAAACTACCACCCCCAAATCTATTAATCCAGTCATTAGAAATCTTTCCATTTGTTCACGCTTGGGCTCCAGTTCCAAAGTGGTCCTTCCAGAGCTAACTGAGTGTGTATTGTCTCAGACAGATGATTGGAACCAGCCTGACAAGGCCTCTGCATCTGTAGCCTCCGGGATGGCCTGCAATGGACTTTGCCATCCATGTGCCACACCCTCATGGAGTCCTCTCCTTCACTGAACCAGGGCTGATATGTGTGACCAACAGAATATGATCCAAGTGAGGCTGTGCTTCTGGGAAAGCCTCTCTAGTTTCTTCTTTGGCCTTTTGGATTACTTACTCTGAGCAAAGCCAGCCACTTACCACAATCCTGAAGAAAGTTTCTTGTGAAGGAAGGACTGAGGCCTCCCACCGTTAGCCAGCACAAACCTGTCCACTGCATGAGGGAGCCATCTTGGAAGCAGAATCATGAGGGAGCCATCTTGGAAGCAGAATCTACGAATGACCTCAGCCCTAATCCACACTTTACAGCCTCCTTTATGGGAGATTCCACATCAGAACCACCCAACTTCCTCATTCTCCCCAGCCCCCAAAACTGTGAGAGATAATAAACACTTATTGTCAGTGTAAGCCACTTAGTTTTGGGGTAATTTGTTACACAGCAAAAGATAACTAATAGTATATATATCTAAAAAGATTACATTTAATATACAATTAAAAATTGAAAAGAAGGAGAAGAAGAGGGGTGGCCTCATGGACCATGATCCTGGAGAAATCTATCCCAGCTCTCCCTGAGTGTTTTTCCAGAGCCTTCCCTGCAAAGTCCAGCCAGAAAATCTCAAGTCTTGGGTTCACAACCGTTGTTCCAGAAGTCCAAAGCCGGAACAGAAACAGTTTCTGTGCTTTGCTCCCTGCTCAGGTGGCCTCCACAAGCCGGGGATGGATGACTCACAGGAGAAAGCTGGGGTGCCAACCAAGAGTGCAGGAGAAGAACCAGCTCTCTGCTCTGGAACATCCAATTTCAGAGCTTCAGAGATGATCCCGTCTAACTCGCATGGGGCACAAGAGGGAGGGCACACAGGATCTCATGGCAGATTGTTGACTGGGCTTGGACCAGAGTCTGGACCCAGTATCTGCATGGTCAAGCAATGAAATACACCCTCAACCCGGCACTGCCATGTATGGCCATCTCCAGGAGCCAGGCGAAGCTTGCTACTTTTTCTTCTGTGTTCACTTCAGCACTGCATCATTGTAAGCATCTTTATCTCCTCTTCTGAAGTGCAAACTGTGTATCAGGCAGCGTGTTATTCTTCATAACAAGCAACCCCCAGATCTCAATGCACATACATGTTCATTTCTCCTCTGAAATCCCTCTCAGGGAAGTAATGAGCTTTCCATGAGCCCCCCCCCCAAAAAAAAAGGAGCCCAAGAAGCTTAAATCCTGGTAACATCTGCTACACCTGTGACTGAGTCATTCTACGCC
This sequence comes from Dolichotis patagonum, assembly GCA_004027295.1. Classification (NCBI taxonomy): domain Eukaryota; kingdom Metazoa; phylum Chordata; class Mammalia; order Rodentia; family Caviidae; genus Dolichotis; species Dolichotis patagonum. The sequence goes on along the minus strand of PVJX010019580.1, from coordinate 28,444 downwards.
ATGTGTATGACACAGAGCAGTCACCCAATAATTGCTAAACCAGGTGCACCAACAAATAATATTAAACAACATGGGTATTTTTTCTCTCCTCTGCTTGTCTGATGGCCCTTACTCCCCAGAGAGCAGGATCCCAAGGTGTATGAAGAGTCCTGGACCAGGGACTTGTGGCTTACCCTAGATCATTTCTGGGCTTCAGTTTTCCTACAGTAGAGCAACACAGCTGGACTACAGTTTCTGCTGACTCCAGCTCCCAGGGGGACATTGCAAAGTGAGCATCTGTTCCATCAGTGTGGCTGGAGCCCGAGCACAGTGAGAACGAAGACGCTCATTTAGGGAACTGAGCTAAACTCTGCACTATAGACTCTAACTCATCAGCCGTGATGACTCAAGAATCCCTTAAGAGAATGAAAAATGAATTCTTTGTCCTAAACAAGGGGACCTAAGAAGTTGGACAATCTCCTGACTGAGTCCTGGACAACCAAACTGGAACACCAAGTGCTAGGCAGGACTTTGCACCAGGAGTAAGAAGGATAAGGGGCCCAGGAAGGGCAAGCAGAGAGCTAGACTACGGCCTGTCACTCTGCACCCATGCGTGCCCTTCCTGGCCTCACCAGTGACCCACTGTCCCCTCCATGGATTTTGTCTTTTCTCTTTGAAATATATCTTTGATCAGCTGCTTCTCTAGGGCATCCTGCTCCATTCTCTGTTTAGAAGATCAAGAATCTGGACGGGCCCTCATCCTGGTAACAGTTACACAGCAAAAGGGCACGCAACATAGGGGCTTTAGTGCAGGAAGAGAGTGTGACATGGTCGGAGTCTTGAAGCTCAGGTTTGAGCATGAGGTGACTGATGGTTGTCTAAGTGGAAATAGAGAAGTATCGGCCTCTGTGTCCAACCAGCTGCCAGTCCTGTGTGTGGAGCAGCAGGGTCTCTCTCATCCCCTGCAGGACTGAGCACTTCCGAGAACTCTGACAGCCTACCGCTGGGGAGGACAGGAGGATGGAGATAAGAAGGGGGAGGGAGGTGGCTTCCGCCCAGGTGCAGCGGGCCATTTGTCCTTATGACACACCCCTGGCGGCTTCATCGGAAGCCCGGCACCAAGGTGTTGTAAAAGGCTCAGAGTCAACACGAGGCAGCTGGTTGAAGCGATTCCCAGCTTTTCATATGACTCATAAATTTGTTACACAGTGAGGAAATTCCCTGAAAGCTTTTTGGCAGTCTCCCCCAGTCTGACCAGTAGCTAAGAAACACAGAACCTTCCAGTTCAGAGAAGAAAAGAAAACACACAAGGCTTTGACTCGGGGCTTCATGGAGGGTCACTTGAAGAGCGTTCCTTGCACTGAATTTGCAGCAGCCTTCCTGAGGAAGCGGGAGTGACTGGGGGGGTCTGCCATGGTCGGCAGTCTGTGGGGTGGATCTGAGGGTGTCTATGTGTCTGTGCGTCTGTGTGCACCACAGCCACCAAGCCCCAACAGGACAGGCATCCCAATGGGGGATGCACATAAGAAGCATGAGGATCTGCTAGTGGGGGTACACTGCTGGCTGAGGTGTGGAGGGGAGGCAGGGACAGAAGGAATCCAAAGGATGGGGGGGGTAAGGAAGAGGAAAAGTGGAGGGACAGGAAGTAGAGAGGCGACCTTATGCTTCCTGATACAGGGGTTTGGTTTTACCCCAAATACAGAAAGGAAGGCCCTGGGAGGCTGGGGATTTAGGTCTGTGGCTCAAGCACTTGCCTGGTAAGCAAGGTTGTGAGTTCAATCCCCAGTACCAAAAAACAAAACAAAACCAGAAAGGAGGCCCTGGAGTCTGCAATAGGTGTCTGTGGTAAAAACACATGTGTAGAATTTACCATCTAACCACGTGTGAGCAGACTGCTCAGAAGTCTTCATTCACATTGCTGTGCAACCAATCTCCAAGCATTAACACAGCAAGAATTTACTCTTGACCATGCTTTGGGGTCACCTGGATGCTACTCGGCCTGGACTCACTTGGATGTGCTCAGCAGAAGGACCAGCCAGGCTGGAAGATCCAAGCTGGCAGTTGGCACTGTCACCTGGGGTGTCTGTTCTCCTTCACCTCTCACGCTCCAATGGGTTAGACCAGCTTCCTCACACGCCCTAGCTTCTCTTGCGGTCCAGGCTCCAGAATGCTCACAATGGCACTTCTAACTCATCCTCTGGGTCAAAGCAAGTCACATGGGCAGCTTGAAGTCAGGGGAGAGGAAGCAGATTCCACTTAACAGGAAGAGCTGCCATATTTAATCTGCTATGTAAGTAAGAGACCAAATTTAGGAGAGGAAGGAGATATATGGTCATGGAGACAGAGGATATTGAAATCAACTCAGGGGAAAGACTCCTCCCAATCCAAAGGGAGGATCCTTAAAGGAATTTCAAAGACAGGGATCCTGGAGTGGCCAGCAGGGTAGAAAGAGAGCCAGAAACAAGCCGAGTCCTAGAAGTTGAAGAAGGGATTGACAGAATAGCATGTGGCAGAGACATCAACTAACAAGCAATTTCTCAAGAAAAAAAGAATTGTTAGTGTGGCATCTTGGTTACTTTTTTTCCATTGCTGGGACAAAATACTCAACTCCAAAATTAAGCAAGGAAAGTTATTTAGCTCACAGTTTGTGGAGGTTTCAATCTGTAATCGACTGGCTCCAAGGCAGGGTGGTGGGGCAGCAGGGCAACACTTCAAGCAGCAGAAGACAGAAAAAGCAACAAGAGAAAGAAGGGAGCGGGGAACAAACCTCTTTTTCCTCCCTTATATTATAAGCAGGCTTCACCCCTTGGATGTGTGAAGCACTCACACCATCTGCATGCCCTCTCCTTGCACTATCTGAGGATGTTTGAAAGCACAGACCTTGGTCCCCTGCTGAATCATTTAAACTTCTGGCCTTCTCAAATTGACACAATGGACAATAGCAGGAGGTGCAGTCACTGACTACTTAGTTAAGTTTCTAGATTTCCCAAGTTGACACAACGTATTGACCATAATGTGGCGATCTAAAAGACCCCAGTGGAAAAGAAATCAAAAAGACCTTAATGATTATGGGGAAAGGATTTTTGCAGAGTGTGGAGAACAGACACCAAGCTGCTTCACACCCAAAGGTGCTGAATCTATCCTTGGATACTCAGGACACATCACACCAGCAAATGGAAATGCTGAGGCAAGGGCTCAGTAAGAGGATGATGCTTCCCACACACAGAGGGTATGGGCATGGGACCTGCTTTGTGCAGGAGGCTATGAAGAACAGTGATGTGTGCTCTATCTGGTCCCACAATTGTTTTCTTTTTCAATTTGCTTTAAGAATGATATATCCCAGATGAGAGCTGCTGCTATTCAGCCTACATCCCACAAACAGTGAGTTGTGGGGACTGTTTGTTACACAGTGTAACCAGGCTGAAGCTGACTGATAAGTGTACCACAAATGTTGCTGAATTGCATTAGTTAGAGAAAAAGTGATCAGAGCCTAATTGGGTGGGCTGCATTATAACTGTGGTAGTGGTCAAAGAGACACAAAAGAAGCTGCCCCTTGCATTAGACCCTGAAGTGTGGCAGGGTTACAGTGAAGGCCACTGGGAAGGTGGTGGTACGATAATGTGGTGATTTTGGAGAACATCCCGTGTGGCTGAGAAGAATGTGTATTCTAATGCTGTGGAATGGAACATTCTTTATACATCTACTAATTCCATTTGTTCAAAGTTTGATTCAGTTCTGATATATCTTCATTGATTACTTTTGTCTAGTTGATCTGAATATTTGTGACCGTGGGGTATTGAGGTCTCCCCTTACAATTGTACTAATGCTTATTTGATTTTTTTTCATGCCTGTTAATATTGGTTTTATATAGTTGGTGAACCGGTATTTGGTGCATATACATTTATGATTGTTATCTCTTCCTCTTGACTTGTCACACCCTTGATGAGTATAATATTGACACCCTTTTTCTTTCTGTGCTAAAGTCCTAATAATCAAGACCAGGCTCTCTCACGTTCTTCTTTGTGTTATAAATTATGCATAAGAACTTTCTGGATGCAGAATGCTTGCTTAATAGTATGCTTTGGTTCTCTTTTGAAATAGGCTTCAAAAACCTATCCCAGCAAACAGGGCTGCATGTTAATGGCTTGGCCCCACTTAGGCACTGGAGGTCCAAGGAAAATTCGATTCTCTCAGCAGAGAAAATAAAGAGGGAGCTGGGAAGAGTTCCATGTGCCTGCCTGAAAAATGCTTCTCTTTATGAGGCAGATATTGATGCAGAGAGCAGCTCATCACAGAAGCCCAGCGCCTTGGAATGTGGGGGTGAGGAGGCTGATAGACAGGTTGGCGTGGCCCTCGCCCACTGTGAGTGGCAGGAGGACAAGGCGAGCTGTGACCAGATCTCGAGCCTCACCCTCTGGAATTCACGCTTGTGCCCAGCTACTCGGAGGTTGTGCCAAGGCTCTGAGTGAGGAGATTCATTGGGGGCGACTGTGTGCATGTGTGCCCGCACATACACGTTCAATTTAGCAGAGGAAGTGAAGGTGAATAGTTTAATCACAGCCGTCCCTGGAGGCAATTTGGAATCATTTTCTCATTAGAGGACCAACGTGCGGCATGACTAATGTTCAATCAGGCAGTAGCTGCAGCGCCCTGGCGTCGCCCACTCTCATGAGGGACGCTGCTTCCTTCCTCTTCCTTCCTCTCAGGCTGGTGGGGGCAGGGATTTTTTAAGCAGACCCCACAAATCTGGGGGCAGCATCCCCTCCTGAGGCACCCGGATGCCCTGGACTGAAATGGAGCTGGGGCCCCCATTTGTTTGTTCCCCGACTCCACCACTACTCACCCTGCCTTCCCCTACTCTCTGTCTCCCCATCTGTCTGCCTGTCTTCCCTCAAGTCTCTCCTGTCCTTTTCCTGTCTCTGCAACTCTCACTGTGTCTGCCCTGGACCACATGGGCCTGCTAGCTGTGGTTCCTTCTCTCTGGTTTGGGGGGCGGGGGGGCTCTTTAGGCCCAGAACTGACTTTGTTTTGTTTTTCTGACAGCATCTCATATGTAGTTCAAGCTGGCCCTGAACTCACTGTGTAGCCCAGGCTGGCCTTGAACTCTCAGTGATCTTCCTGCCTCAGCCTCCCAAATGCTGGGTTTACAGGTGTGCGTCACCATGCCCAGCTCAAGAATTGAGTTTTGTTTTGTGTTGTGTTGTGTTGTGTTGTGTTTTGTTTTGTTTTTTTTTGTTTTTAGGAAGCCTCCAAACATGAGGAGCCAACCTGTCAAAACTGTAGTCCAGGACATTTGTGGTGAAAGGGTCTCAAAAGCTGCCTAGGACTTTGCCACCCCATATGGGGCCACAGACCAGCCCCAAGGGCACCTGCTGCACTCAGTTAAGACACAGGACCTGAAGCCCTGCTCCAAGCTGCCAAATCAGAACTACATTCTGTCAGGTCCCCTGGTGATTTCTGTGCACGGTTAGTAAAGTCACTGCCCCGTTTCAAAGGAGGTGCCTGAGGCCAGAGTGAGTGAAGTCACCCCAAATTAAAGATCACTGTAGCTCCAGGCAGTGATGATTCATGGCAGTGTCCACGTATGGTGGCCAGTCCCCAGCCTCCCTGGTGCACCTGGAGACGGAGAGCTGGCTGGGAGCTAGAGCTGGGGCTGAGCCCCACTTTGTGGAGGCCTTGGACAGCCAGCCTCCCCTCTGGACCCGCTTTAGACCAGCCATTCTCAAGGGCCCTTCTGGCTCCCACCTCCAAGGGGCCAGGGCTTACATAACCTGGGCTCTGCCAGCATTTGTGTCACAGTGCCCTCCACACTGGAGCCTGAGGGGCACACAAGTGTCTCCTCTGAAGAGTTCCCTCAGCCTTAAAGGCCCCTGGGCACTGTAAACGCAGCTAAGCTAAGGCCTCAGTGCTTGAAGCCAAGATCAGATCAGATTCACAGGCGTCCCCAGGACCTCAGTGGGGATGCAGCCTCTGGGACCCACCCGGAATCCGCCTCCTTGATCTCTGACTGCCAGAGGAGGGGGCAGAGGAGTGGAGACCCAGAGCAGCAGCCCTGCTCCTCCCCGGTGCTGGGCCACGCGGCCTTGTGGCCAGCTGTGCCCAAGATGTGCAGATGCAAAGTGCATGAGTGAGCTTGACCTGCTGACATCAAACACCAGCCGGGAGCAGGTGTCAGCTGTGGCACTGTTTATGGCAGCAGAAAACTACCTGCTGTGGATGTCATCAGGAGGTGACAGCCCTGAGCACTGGCACCCTGCATTTTAAGATACATGAGACTAATGTGTTCATGATCTGTCACTGAGGGCAGAAAAGCAAGGTCGTGGAACAATACATGTAGTACACCAGTCATGTAAAAATAAAAATACTCACCTACACGTTTATGTGTGGACAGAAAAGTCTAGAATGTTATAGCAGTGGCCATTAATTCTGGCCCACAGGAATACAATGAGGTGAACTGTGAGCAGAGAAGATACTGCTTTCTCAGTATTGTTTTAAATCTTACCCAAATGATCAGTCAAAAGTGAGCCTGCTGTATGACCTTGTGACCTTACCATCACTACCCATGAAGCCCCAGCGAGTGTATCCAGGAGAAATAACACCCAGAAAGCCACGCCTGGCTCTTCCCGGCTCCAAACTCCCGGACCAAGACAAGGAGCCCAGGGACAGCATGCAGCTCTGCAGCTCAGCTCCTGGAAAGAGAGTGGCTGCTTGGTGGGGACCTGGTTTCGAAGGTCAGTAGCCCTTCAGACACACCTGTGTCTGCTGAAATGCCACTGGCTCCAGTCAGAGGCCCTGGGCACCTTGGAGCGCTGACACCTGCTCCTTATCCAGCAGCTGGTAGGTGTATGTCAGGGTAGGGGATATCAGGCAAGAGCTACAGAAGAGTCCAGGGCACCAAAGGGGAACACCACACTGGGCAGTCAGGGGGAAGCCCAAGGGAATGGGGGCACCCGCAGACCCCTCTTTCTCTGCCCAGTGGTACCCTGAAGTCAGCTCTGTGAGACCGATCAAAGATATGGAATGTGTTAGTCAGCCTTCTGTTACTATAAAAAAAATCGATATATAAAGGGCTTTATAGTTTAGCTCTGGGGCATCTCCCAAAATCTGCATGCCTAGAAGGTAATTGGATCACAGGGGGTATATAACTGACTTGCTACTAGGAGGTGTGGCCTGTTTGGAGTTGGGGTACTGGCTTGGAAGGGCGTTGTCACCCTTTTCAGTTTCTCCCTTTTTCCTCTGCTTCCTGTCCCCCATGCCATGAGCAGCCTTCCTCCAACGGGCCCTTCCGCCACGCCATTCTTATATGTAAGCCTGCTGAACAAGGACTCAAACTTCTCGCCTTGTGAGCCAAAATAAAGCTCCCCTCCTCTAAATCACAGGTGTCTAATAATTTTTCCCAACAACAAAGAGAGTGGCTAAGGCAGAGAGTTGACCTTGGGCTCATGGCTTTGAAGGTCTTGGTCCGTGATTACTTGGTCCTGTGGTGAGGAAGTATATTATGGCAGGGGTGTATGGCAGAGCAGAACTGCTCACCTCGTGGCCATTAGGAGAGGGGGGGAGAGGGAGGGGGAGACGCACCAGGGTTTCACATCCCTTTTCAGAGCACATCAATGACCCATCAGGCCCCATTGCTTAAACTGCTCCCAAGGGCACCTTGCTGGGACCTGGGCCTTTGGGGGTATTTAAGGTCCAAACTGTACCAAGGAGATCAGAGAGTTCCCAAATCATACCGCCCACACCCAAATTGGGGAGCAGGGGGTTGGGGGCAGTGTTAGTGCCACTGTCTTAGTTATTTTTGTCTTACTGCTGAGACAAAATACTCAATGCCCAAAGTTAAAAGAGGAAAGGTTTATTTAGCTCACAGTTTGTAGAAGTTTCAGCTCATAAACAGCTGACTCCAAGGTAGAGTAGCACATGGCAGAAGGACAATAGTTCATGGTGGCAGAAGACAGCAAAATCAACAAGCAAAGGGAAGAGAGGACAAGCCTCCTTCTGTCCTTTACAAGCTATCACCACCCCAGGGCAGGTGTAGCACTCATACTCTTAATCCCAGCATTGGACCATGAATCAATCACAAACTCTGGATTCAGCCACCTCTGAAAACCCTGCCCACCCAAGACGCATGAGGCCTTTGGGGGGACCTCTAGACACAAACCATAGCAGCTACCAAGCAGAGAGCCAGTGTGGAGACCACAGTGTCCACCAATGGCCTGGCACACGTGGCTACCAGGGAACAGTAGCACACCCCTTCCTCCTGCTGCCCCAGGGATGACTCCTTCCTGCTGGCTGTGGTCTCAAGTTCAGGGGTGGACAACTCCCAATCTCTCTCTCAAAAAAAAAAAGGAGCACTCTTTGCCCAAAAGAAAAGTATGAGAGGCCCCTTCAAAGTCATGGCCACATGCTCTGGTTCACACAGGTTTCCAGATGAAGTGGAAAAAGATAAAACAATTCACTGTACATCTGAAATTCAAATGGCACTAGGCATCGTTTGTATGGGTGTTGTTTTGTTTATTGGTTTGGTTGGTTTTGCCATAGGTGGCTGATCCGACCTCAAAATGATCTAGGTGCAGGCAGCAGAGATCACTGTTCCTCCCCTCAAGGAGGACTGTGCTCACTTCCCAGAGCTGGAGAGGGCAGGAACAGGGACTCAAGGCCTCAGATTCCCAGATGGTCCTTTGTCCCCACACCAGTCACTTCCCATCAGCCTCAGCAGCCCCTGGGGAGCTTTAAAAAGCACAAATGAGACTGGAGAGAAAGGTGTACATGGATGGATGGGTCTTCCCTCAGGGGCTATGCTAGGAGGAAAACTGAGGGCTGTGAGCTTTTGTCTCATGCTCTTTCCTAAGTGCTGCTTTTCTGATTCTCGCCCCCTTGCCTGCACACTGGGACTCGAACTCATGACCTCCTGCTTGCCAGGCAGGCACTTTGCTGCTGAGCTATATCCCCCGCCCCTGCTTTCTGATTCTAAAATAAAAAATAAAGTACAAATGCCCCACATTAGCAGGAAGAGGACAGCGGGTACCTTGGGGGAGTGGAACTGACATAGGAAATGAGCTCCAGTTTAGGGAGCGTCTCAGGTGTCCACCCCAGGAGCCCATAGCAGGGAAGTAACCAGGCCTGGAGAGGAGTCCCTTCCGCTCAGCCTGCACCAACCGCCCCCTCAGCAGCAGGGGTGATGCGGGACAACTTGCACACATGATGCACAGAAAGGAGAGGAGCCCAAACTGAGCTGCAGGCTGAACCAGACAAACACATGCATAGTGAAGACTGGAGGGGACTGCGCAAAAGCACTCGATGGGACACCTGCCGCTGTCAAGGGACCTCGTGACTGGGGTTTCTTAACCTTCCCAGTGAATGCACAGAATGAAGAATTTTTGAGATAAAATTGAAGATGCATGCGTCCCACTGCCCAGTGTGCTAAGCCAGGATCCGAGGCGTCTCGGAAGAGCAGGGACCAGTGCTGTGACCCTTCCTGCCCCCATGGTGTCGCCCATCCAGTAACTCTGAGGGAGGCGGGGAGGCTGGAGAAGTCCAAGCCCCAAGGGCACCATGAGGCAAATGCCCCTGGCCTGTGACTTCCTGCAACTAGAAAGAAACCAGCCCAGTGGCTCCAGGAAAATCACTTTGCAAATGAAATGAAAAGCAGGGCTTTGCAGATACAACAGCCCAGGAGTCCCCCACCTAGGGACAGTTAGCACCACACAGGTGGCCACTAGGTGTAGCTCGGGACAAGCAGCACAAGCAGCACCTGTCACTCTGCTGGGGACTGTGCCGCCCAGGAGGCCCCAGGCTACCGTGAAGAAAGGCACGAGGGCCACACCAGTGAGGGTGACTCACTTTGTCACTTCAGTCATGGTTCTGGTGGTCCCAGATATAACGGGAGACAGACCAGGTGAACCGCGAGGGCCCAGAGCAAGTTGACCCCAAGGCCTCCCCCATCATCCCATCCCTGATTGGCCTGACTTCCCTTCCCTACCCCAAAGTGACCAGAGCCTCCTTCGATACCGTCTGCCGAGCATGAGTCCCCAAAGGTCTGTTGAGCTGAAAAAAAATTATCAGGGGGGAGGGGTCAGGGTCTCACTAAATCTCTAAGTAAGTTGCCCAGACAGGGCTCAAACTTGCAGTTCCCCTGCTTCGGGCTCCTATAGTACCAGGATAACAACTATGCACCACCACAGCCAGTTTAAAATTCCTTCTTGATCAATCCTTTCCTCCAAAGTACTAGCCCTCAGTGGGAAGGGCTCAACTATTAGAGTACACAGAAAGAATAATCAAAGTAATTCATACTATGGTGTGACTGACTGATGAACAAGCTCTATAAGTCACCAGAAATGGGTCAGCCAGGAGCACCCCTGGGTGTGAGGATAGCTGAGTGCTGAGAGGTGTGGAAGGTGGCTAGGTGGCTCTGGACAGCCTCAGCCACAGGGCCAGAAGGCTGCTTCCCGGACCTCCCCATCGCAGGGCAATTACATCCCCACAGCACGCCTTTGTCTCAAGATCGGGCTGGCTTCCCATGAGCAACTGAAATAAATTAGAGCATTTTCAACGAGGGCGGTTGAAAGCGGCCCTCTTGGAAAAATCTCACCAGCTGCTCTTTATTGGATTATAACTAAGAGCAAAACACCCCAAACCACACAATCGCCAGCAAAGGGGAAAACTCAAATCAAATACAACATTGTTGCAGGCCCTGGAAAACGTTACCCCCGAAAGCCCCGCCAGAGCCCCTGGTCAATGTCCTCCTGCTCGGTGGCACAGGAGACAGGCAGGGCCACTCGCTCAGGGTCAGGGGCAGTTTGTCTACACAGCAGGCAGAGGCTCCGACAGACAGACAGCACACACAGGCAGGCTGCACCGGGATGCGTGGGCCAGGGAAGCTGGCTCTCTGCTGGGAAGACCCCCAACTGGAGGAGCCCATCCTGCCCACAGGGAGAGCATGGCCCCAGGCCCTGGAGGCCAGAAGCAAGGTGAGGCCAGCACTACAGTTCTGCAGGGGATAGAGACGGAGCCGGGGACCAGAGACAGGATGTTTCCAGTTTTGCCAGGGCTCCCAGAGCCATCTGTGCTGTCCAAGTCTCAGTTTTCTCGCCCTGGAAATGGGCACCCTCACACTGGCCTCCTCTGTCCACACTGGAGGTGGGAGTGTTCAGAAGCCTCAAGGGAGAAGCAAAGGAGACAGGAGTCAGCAGGTGGGCATGGAGTGGCCTGGGCAGGGGCAGAGAGCTCTCCAGCTGACAGGAGTGTGCTGGGGCGGGGCTGTCCTGGAACTTACACATCTATCATTCCCATCTTTTTTTTTTTAATTGGTACCGGGGCTCAAACTCAAGACCACATGCTTGCAAGGCAGGCGCTTATGCCGCTGAGCTAAATCCCCAGCCTTATGCATCCATCAAATCCACCAAACTGAGCGGGCTGTGGTGGTGCATGCCTGTAATCCCAGCACTCAGGAAGGCAGAGGCAGGAGGATGCACGTTCAATCCCATCTTGGGCAACTTAGGGACGTGGTGAGACCCTGTCTCAAAAAATTTTAAAAAGAGTAGGGGATGTAGCTCCGTGTAAAGATCCTGGGTTCAGTCTTCAGTATCACATTAAAAAGAAAAACAAGGAACATTTACCCAACTGTACATTTCAGGTCAGTGCATTCTAATTTATGTAAATTATACCCCAGTTTTTAAAAGCGAGAGGCGAAATTAAAGTGCTGAACCAGCGCAGTGGCTCTGGCTCCGAGGAGGAGGCTGCCTTGGCCGCCGCGAACAGGACACTCGCGAGTCAATAAAGTCTCACTTCACCTCAGGGAGGAGATTATTTTGAAGTTCAGGTTCAATAGTTTTAGAAAACACATATGTTTGTGTCTAGTTCAAGCTGGTCGGGTAGGTATTTAAGAAAAAAACATTAGTTCAATTCAGAGTTCAGTCGAAAAATAATAATATTTGGATTCGGTTTCGGGTTCAGTGAATCAGGGCAGTGTTTTCCAATTTGGGGGTCACGGTTCGGTTCAGCTCAAGTTCTTGTTAGAACAGCCCAGCGTGGGGGTGGCCTGGGAGGCTGGCTGCACAATACGCACCCCCTTTCCCGTCAGCAGCAGCCCAGGGCCTGAAAGAAGAAAGCAGAACCTAAGGGGAAAGGGTGGGCATTCAAGGCTTGGCGGGCATCGTGCAGGCCAGGGGAGGGTTGTGGGCCCACAGTGCCGCCACCCACCAGGCCAAAGGCAAATCATCACGCCCTTGGGGAGCCCATCCCGGGTCCGGGGTGCCCATTTGCAGGGCGACTCAGCCTTGCACCCGAGCTGCCCAGGCAGGGGTCCTCCTAGGCCACCCAAGCACAGGGCTTGCTCCCCACCACCACCCCTCAGCACCCTCCTTCTTGGAGTCCCAGCAGGCACTGAGGCCCCTGTGGAGCGCTGACTTCCTCTTCCAGCCTTGGCGCTTCTGCTCGAGGGTCAGGCTCTACAGTTCCCAGCAGGAGCTGGAAGGAACAACGCACCAAAGGCAGCCGGGGACTTGTTTTGTTCCGATACTGGGGACTGAACCCCGGGCCTTCGCACTGAGCTGCATCAGCTGCCAGTTTTTATTCTTTTTTTTTTTATTCTGAAAGGGTTTCATTAAGTCATTAAATTGTCCAGGCTGCACTTGGATTTGTGACCCTCCTTCCTCAGCCTTGTAGCACACTGAGATTACACGCATCACTATTGACAAGGATTCTGGGAAGATCACTGCCGCTGCGTGGGAGTTTTACGAAAAAGAAGGGCCCTCCCCCACCCCTGCTGCCCGTGGTCCTCTCCTGCCCAGCCTTCCCGAGTAATTTCCAGGTGCTCCTGGCAGAGCAGACCTCTCTGTGCAGAGGGGGTGCTGGGTAAGCACCATCCCCACTGCAGACCCCCTGCTCTCTCCTGTGCCCACTCAGGCCTGGTGCTCACCACCTCTGAGGTCACTTTTGGCCCCAAGGCCATCAGTGCTTTCTGGACTCAACCTCTGACACGAGGACCCTCAGCGACAAACGTACATTTCACGTACTGCACACGTATGTCCAGGGGGTCATGGGGCTGAATGCCACTGCTGGGGGCTTTCCCTATATGGGCAACTGGTCAGTGTCCTTCCTTCTTTCGAGGAGAGTCATTCAGGAGGTCCTCCACGGGGTCGAGCTGATTTCAGCTGCTGAGCCTCAGGCCTTGAGTCCCTGCACTTTGGTTTCCTTGTGTATCAGTGAGCACCATGACCTGAGCTGTGGAGGTCACCAGGACCGTCCCTACCATCCTCACAGGGGGACCACTGACAGCCACCAGTCTCTGCCTCTGTGCTTCCCAGCTGCCAGCCCAGCGGGACTCACCCCAGGACATAAGCTGCAGGACTGGGGCTGGGTGCTTGTGCGGAAGACCCGGGCTGAGGAGTGGGTGCCACCTCCTCAGCCTCCACGGGGTGTCACCCCCACCAGGGCCTGGTCAGGCCGGCCCTCGATGTCTGCTCTAGGGGTCCTGCTCATTCCCTCTCCACAGTGCCACCCCCAGAGATTCTTCAGCTGCTGCTGTCCCAGTTCAGGCGGCCGCCACGGTGTATGTCCCACGTGTCCCTGCTCTGACCCACAGCAGCCTGTCTAGGCCTGAAGATCGGCCCTGGATGCCACATCTGGGGTTCGCAGGACACTCTGCAGAAAGAACAGGGTGGTCCGCCCTGGGGCTTGGACAGCTGTCTGTCTCTCTGACCCTAGGTCTTCCTTACAGCGGGGTACGGTACCCCCAGGGCGGTCTCAGGGTCAGGTCTGGTCCTCTGGGCCGTGTCCCCTCCATCCCTGCACAGCCCCGCCCCCCTGAGGCCGGTCCTGGAAGGAGGGCTCCGTGGCACTGAGCGCTGGACGACAGTGACCCCTGCCGGCCACTGGGAGCCCTACAGGCAATGCAGGCCAGGGCTCTGTCGGGAACTGAGCTATCATCACCCGCAAGGACAATGGGGAAACCTGACCTGTGCTAGGAGGCTACAAGCAGTGGGCACAGCCCCTTGTACCCCAAGAATTCATCTATACATCCATCTCTGCCCTAAGACCCATCACCTCCTCAGTTCTTTCCCCTTGGGGTACTCCTCAGGCCCATCAATCCAGCAGCTGCTAACATGATGGGGGGGGGGTCCCCACAAAGCCACTTGCAGAGAAGACGAGGTCACTGTCACTTTGCCGCCCAGCCCTGGCCCTGTAACCCTCATGAGGCCTCCATAGACCCCAGGTCACAGATGAGGCTGCTCAGTGGCACAAGCCAAGATGTCAAAGAGAAAGGACCCCAAGTTTAAGGAGGGATGACCAGGGTGGGGGAGCCAACAGCATAAATAACTCACATCCACCCAGTGAGACTTCGCTGACCTTAGAAAACATCAAACAGAGCTGGATCCCAGCACCCAAGAGGCTGAGGCAGGAAGATCCTAGGGAGTTTGAGACCAGTCTGGGCTACATAGGGAATTCAAGATCAGTCTAATTTCAAAGCAAAAGTCTGAGTCCAGTCCATCTCAAAAGAAAAGAAAAAGCAGATCCATGTATGTACATCATATACATCACATGCAAGATACTAAGTATTACTCATGGATTATAAAATCGTTATTACGATTAGTCCAGGACCCGAGAAGCTTGGGACAGAGTGATTTAAGGAGTTTACCCAGGGGGTTTATGAATAGGTTTGGAGAAAATCAACAAGAAGGCTGATGCCTTGACCAGGGCCAGCTCAGGGCTGGAGGGACAGGGGCAGCAGCTGGGGGGCCCTGGAGAGGCCACACAAGGCACTGGGAGTATGAGGCCCGGCCCAACACGGGCCGAGCCCCACAGGGTGGGTGCAGTTGGCAGTGTCTGAAAGATGGCAGCAGCCACGGGGTGGAAGCAATGTTGAACTTGGGGAGCTGCAGGGAGGATGCTGTGGGGGACACAGGTGTCTACAGCGCCCCCTCAGCCCCCTTCATCGTCTCCCTGTCAAGTGTCCCCTCTGCCTGCTCCCAGAAGGACCAGCTCATCTGTCCCACTTCAGCAGAGCCTGCATGTCCTAAGGTCATGACAGCCATCTTAGCAGGCTCGCCTGCGATGCGAGTCAAGTATGTGCAAACCAGAATGTCGAGAGTGGGGCCTGGGATTCCTGAACCTCGGCAGAGGCTTTTCTTTGCACTATTTGAAAACCATGTGTAAAAGGGCAGCGCCCCCCCCCCATTTCTTGCCTGCTCCCCTTGGCCAGGCAGAGATGCTGGCTCCGGGTCTCAGCCTGTTTCTGCCCTGGGCGGGCAGCCAAGGGAATGACCCCCTGAGGAGTCCACACGCTGGGAAATAGACCCCAGGGCTTCTAGCTGCCGTCTAGGACAGAGCTGTCATTCCCAAGGTCCCACGTGGCGACTGACTATTCACAATGACCAACAAGCAAATCCACAAAACCCCAAAACAGAGGAGGCCCCGGCTGAACCCAAATGTTTTTCAAAGAAACATTTTGCATCCGAGGAAGGCAGTATCCCGGCGCGCTGCCAGCCTTCCTGCAATTAACTGCAATACCACCCAACGGCGCTTTTGTTGGCCCCCGTTTCCCAGGGAAATACCTCAAATGCTTTTCCTCCTGGTGGGTCAGCAACCAGAGACCTGGAAGCCCACAGCGACTCTCAAATGGGACCTTTGTCTCTTTCCTCTTCCCGCCACAGAGGGGCAGCCAGGACCAACGGCCCTTGCTCCACCACCCACCGCAGCCCGGTGCCGTGGGCAAGAGGCAAGAGAGCCGCTTCCAGGTGGGCTCCAGGGCCGGGGGTCTTGGGGCAGGAGGGGTGCAGGGATGACCGGTGCCGACCAGCCCAAGGTGCATCCCACAACAGCCCTGCCAAAGAGCCTCCTACTCTATACTTGACCCCTGCCCCAAACCCCAACCTCTACTATCCCTACCTTTAAGTGGGAAAGCAAAGAAAGCCTTGCAGGGTCATTGTAATCAGTGATTGCTGGGAGCAGTAGCCGAGAGTCCCAGCTCCTCAGGAAGCTGAGGCAGGCGGACCACAAGTTCAAGGCCAGCCTGGCATACATAGTGAGACCCTGTCTCCGAATAAATAACAAAAGTGGATACACAGCATCAAAAGAGAAAGTCAAAGAGGTGACACTTATGTACCCCCTGGATATCAGTCACTGCTTACCACGGTGCAATTTTTGTTTTATTGCTTAGGCTGCAGTGTCACCACTTCTGCTCCTCTGCAGTGCTCAGGAAGACGCCTTCCAGGGTCCCCAGGAGTAGTGGGAAGAGACAAGGAGGTGGCACCGCCAGGTACAGGGCCCTGAGGGATAGATGTCACAAACAGCAAGCTGCAAAGCAGCAGAGCTGCCCCATGGGGCCAACGTTGGAGACATCTCCAACGCTCCACCCCAGAAACCTGAAAAACGTCCCCTCTGTCACGGGGCTGTCACCACTTTCACATTGGCAGGCTCCAGTGAGGCAATGTGCACACAGGACCTGTCCCCTTGGCATCAGGCCCCCCTCAATTCATGCTCGCTGCCCCGCCAGCTGCCTTCCATCCCTGGCCACAGCCACCAAATGCCATCACATCACCCACCCGGAGCAGCCGCAGCCCCGATGGCCCGAGCAGTCCAGTATCGTGCTGCAGCCCCACTGCACACGGTCCCTCCAAAAGCAGACATGTGCCACCCTGTCCAAACGAGGAGGAGATGCGAGGAGGAACAAGAGGAAAGCTCAGAGGGCACAGAGGGGAATTCAGTGTCACCGGTGGGGAACAGAGACGGAGGAGCTGTGTGACTGTGACCTGATGGCTGACCTGGGTCTGTCCCTCATGTGATGCTGTTGTCCTCAATCCTTTCTGGACTAGGCCAAAGTGTAAATTGGAGATTTAATATCAGGTTAGGTGTGTTAAGTCTACACAGGCAATTTAGGAAGACAATAACAAATTCACTCTTCAAATTTCATTTTTATCTTTGCATGGAAGACAGGGCTATCAGCTGCTAGATTTTGGTAATTCTAACCCTTTGACTTCTGTATGTTTTTGAAAAGCAGTTAAAATTAAAATAAAAGAAGAAATCTGTGTTATTACAGAACAGAACTTTGGATGTTCACATCCTTTGGCCATCTTCAAAGAAACAATTCCGAACCAAGACACTAAAGTATACTGGCAGAGGGGGCTGGATTTTCTGGTGCAGTACAATTACGCAAGGGGATCTAACTGCCAGGTTACAGGATTAGAGGCAGGAAAATCCACAGTGGCTGCCGCATGTTGGAGACCTGGAGGCCACAGAACAAGGAGGGGTCAAGGAGGCAGCACCAGTCCAAGGTCAAAGGCCTGGAAGCTCTCTAGTCTGGGCCGGAAAGCTTAAGAAAGTAGAGACCTGGGCAGGGAAAGAGAACAAGAAATCTACAAGAAACAACCGCCCCCCCCCCTGCAAACCAGCACCATGCATGGGCCACTGCCACTTAGGGGACAGCCAGACCCCACCCTCTTTCTGCATGTGGCCTGGAAACAAGAACAGCCAACACCACCATCCCCACCTCACCCCTATAAGCAACCTGCTGATCTGGAGAAACACAGGCTGTGATGATAGCTATTGAGGTGAAATGCAATTTGACACTTGTGGTGTTTGGTGTTTCACCAACTTTGCAGGTCTGGGGCCAGTGGTCTGATGACCTATTCAGAAGACCACGGCACGTAGTGTGGCATCTCTGGGGGGATCTCCTGAAGGTGGTAGCCATTGTTAATCCCCTACTGTCTTGTTTTGAAGTCCTGTATCATTTTCATTGTTTTGTTGAGTTGGGTTTTATTCTGTTTTGTTTGTTTGATTTTGTTATATCCAATGGCATGGGCAACTAATTAAAATACAGCAAGACATGTTATGGTAGCCATTTTGGAGTTACTATTGTCTTATTTTAAAGTCCTTTATTGTATTCATTGTTTTGTTTTTATTGGTTCAACTCTCTTCTGTTTTGCTTGATTTCTACTGTGTCTGAAAGTATCTACAGCTGTTTTGAAGACAAGAAGAGGCATTATGGTAACTATTGTTGATTTCCTATTGTTTTGAAGTCCTGTGTCACACTGGTTTGTTATGATTGGCTTCGTTCTGTTTTATTTTGCTTGTTTTTATTTTCTTTAAAATAAAATAAAATAAAATAATTTAAAAACCCAATTCTAATTCCCAAATCAAAACTAAAACTGGGAGAGGGCCCCAGAGGGTGGCTTGAGTGGTAGAACACTTGCTTAGCATGTTCCAATTCAGCACTATAAAAAAAAATAATTTGTAGGGTGTAGTGGCACACGCCTGTAATCCCAGCACTTGGGAGGCTGAGGCAGGAAGATCACCATGAGTCTGAGGCCAGTCTGGGCTACATAGTGAGTTCAAAGCCAGCCTGAACTATATAGTGAGACCCTATCCCCAAAACAAACAAACAAACGAACAAATGTTAATGCCAAATAACCCCTTAGACAGTCTTTTTTAGTTTATGCTAGCTTTTTTAATGTTACGTGATTGAGTCTTTTAAAAAATTCTTTGTCTAATCTAAGTCTTTGAGAATTTTTGAAGTTCAAGAGAGTATAAAGAAAACAATCACTCATGTTTACACCACACAGAATTAAAAGTTATCTGTCTTTCACTGGGACATTACTGTGACAGATGAGCTGCTCTCCTCACACCTATTTAGTGTTCATCACAGACTCCATGGCACAGGAGCTGTGGATAGACAGAGCCCAGCTCTAGGAGCCTGCAAAACCTTAAAGCTCTTATGGACTGTAAGAAGTGAAGACTCCTTACGACCTGAGTCCTGTCCCAGGACCCTTGCACATGAGCATAATCCAGCAACCCAGGAGTTAACAGCTAGAAGGGCAGGGTCTTGTGGACCTAGGTTACTTCTGAATGGAGGCTGGGCTCCCTGGCTAGGGATTCCTTACCCTTAGGGATTACCTTCCATCCTGCCTGCCTCCTTGGCAATGTGTTGGCAGCCTGGCATAGAAGTAGTGAACTAACCTGAGATTTCCTTGTCAGCGGATGGTCTGTTCATCTTTTTTGCTGTCTTCTGTCTTTTCATTTTTATGTTGCCATCCTTCGAATGAAAGCAAATGTATTGTTCTTTTCCTTTGTGGTTGGGGTGAGGGTGATAATCTTACTTAAGAACATTTCTCTCTCTACTTGAGATCTTAAAGATGGTTACCTATTTTTTTCTAATAGTTTCAGGTTTTGCTTTTCATGTTAAGTTCTTACAGTTCTGGAATTCTTGGTATGGTGTGAGATAGAGAAGCAAGGAGACACAGAAGGAAATCTGAGCTGAGATGACAGCCATTGAAAACAGTGCTGCAGAAAAAATTACCAACATGAAAATATTTATTGTATACAGTGGTATGTTGGTTCACAAACTTAATTCACAAATTCTGCAATCAGAACCATGGAAAGAATTAAGTTCATGAACGAAGGTACCGCTGTATTGCTATATTTTTTAAAGTCAATTGTGAAACTGCGTGTCCATTGCTAATGTATTTTTACTAAGCACGTGTGCATATTTTCAAAAGCCATATCCAGGTTGTATTTTAACTCCTCCCCTCTGTGCTCTTATATACCTGGTACATCTCTCAGAACAGAGCTTTTCTAGTTCCTGCTTAGTGATGGGATGGATGTCTTGGCTACTTTTCTCTCATTGCTGGGACAAAATACCCAACACCCAAAATGAAGAAAGGAAAGGTTTACTTAGCTCACTGTTTGTGGAGGTTTCAGTCCATAATGAGCTGGCTTCAAGGCAGGGTGGCATGGCACAGGGGCAACACTTCAAAGCAGCAGCCAGCAAAAGCAGCCAGAACAAAAGGCAGGAATGCGCAATTTTCTCTTCCTCCCTTATACTGTACACAGGCCACCCTGCCTCTAGGGTGGGTGTTTCACTCACAAAATCTCCTTGCCCTCCTCTTACATAGGCTAAGGATGTTTACAAAGTAAGGTTCTGGCTCCCTGCTGAGTCTCTTAGTTAAACTTCCAAGCTTCTCAAGTTGACACAATGTATCAACCATAACAGGAGCTATTCCAGTTTGCTTGCAAAGCCCAATTTTCCCATATTTTGCAGGTGTTACTAACACTACCACAACTCTCTGCTGAGCCTACCGATTCTCGGAGCAAATCATATTTTGATGCATCTCACTTTTTTACATATTAAAATCACTTAAGGGTGTGGCATGGTGGTGCATGGCTATAATCCCAGTACTTGGGAGGCTGAGACAGGAGGATCACTACAAGCGCAAGTTGGAGACCAGCCTGGGCTGCATTGTGAGTTCAAGGCCAGCCTGAACTATATGGTGATAAAGGAAATGATATAGGATCTCCAAATATTATAACTCTCAACCTGCTAGATGTCTGATACACTGAGCTTGTGTTTCCTAAAATCAAAGAATAAATTCTAAGGAACAAAGGAAGTTAAGAGGAGGAAATACTGGGCCAGGGATTTAGCTCAGTGGTATAAGTGCTTGCCTGGCAAGCACAAGGTCATGAGTTCAATCCTCGATACCAAAAAAAAAAAAAAAAGGAAATATTTATGGACGGGGAGGGATATGGCTCCTGAGAGGCAAGAGAGATCTCAAGTGAGTTACCAAGGACCCCACTTTTCAGGGCAAGTTTTATAGAGCATAATCATGTGGCTACAACATGGGTTAAAGCTATGATCAACCAGTAAGATTATAAATACAGCCACTAAGGTAATATTGACCCAATAGGGAAGCAAGTCACATGTGTACATGGAAAGAACAAAGAACTCTGCAGGAAGAGAGAAGTCTGAGGGTCCTAGTCACTCACTGAGGTGACTGTTGTCTATCTAGGCTTTATTAGACCAAGTGTTACCGTTTATCTTAGACCTGGTCATTCTGTCTTCATCTTGAGGTCTGGCCTCCAATAGATGCATCTCTGGTCACAGTTGCAATGAGTTTTCATCTTTCAGTCGACTCCTGTGAGGCCCCAGCCCTACCTGACTACCTATAATATTTCTACCTAACTTAGCTGTCCATAATAATAGTAAGACCCTGTCTCAAAAACACCACACAACAAATTAAAAACTCAGTTGAGCTAAAGTTTGCTATGATCAAAGAAAAATATCCCAACTCATGGGCTGCACTGTTCCATTGTTAAAATTTTGAAAACAAATTAAAAATTCCAAGTGGTCCCATCCAATGGGGCAAGTAAAATAGCTCAATCTCTGTTTTATCCTCTTGACAAGTCACACGGTAGTAGTGTTTATTTTTGAATCTTGTGCTTCAACCTGGGAGCGCCCTTCTCCCACCCGGCTCCAGATTTGGAGGCCTGGGGAGAGTTCGGACCTTGATCTGCAATGGATGAGCACAGAGGATAGGGCCAGCTGTGAACCTGGGTCTCCTCCAAGCTGCCTTCCCGCGTCCTGAGGTCCAAGTGTGCACACAGCAGCCAGAGGAAGGGGAAAGCGGGAGAAGGGGCCACCCTTCTTCTCAAACACATGCCTTTCACAGCCATCTCTGCCTCTGCCCCTGGATTTAGGCACAGCTCTTTTTCACATGGGCTTTGCATAAGGGCTGTTAAGATCGCTCAGAGCCTTCACTGGGAGAGGAAGTTATTTTGAAAAAATACAAAGCAGGATTAGAAGCCAGGCTTGAGTAGGAAGTTTGAGGCTTGTAACTATGGATTCCTTTCCTTTCCTAAAACAAGAAGGGATTATGTATAAATAAATGTATTGGTTGGGATTAAGTCCAACTGTAACAGAAAACCCCAAAGTAACCATTGTTTGGTTCTGCTTTTCATTTCTGAATGTGTTAATGATGGCCACGCCCTCTGCTGGTGGGAGGGCTGAAGTGCCCAGGCAAGGTCTGGGTACCTGGCATTTCCTCCTGGCTAGATGTGCGGGCACAGGGGTTCCCACCCCAGAAAGCAAAGGTAACTTCTCCAAGGTCACATAGCATCTTAAAACCAGAGCTGGCACAAAGCTGCAACTCTTTGCACTCCAGTGACTGTCCCTCTCCACAGCCAGCACTAGAGGAGGACACACGCCAGCTACTGGACGGGGACAGGGACAGGAACGTGGCTTCCCAGGCCGAGTCCTCTCCTCCTCCACTAGTACCAAGTTTGGGGCAAAGTGACCAGACTTGAGATTCCTCAGTATCTCTGGGCTTTGCCTAGAACCACCAAGTATGGCAGAGGAGACAGGTAATGAGGCTTCCAGGGGTGGTGCCCAGGTCACCAACTCACCCTGTGGCTGCCCTGGACAAGAGCAGCGACAGCAGCGTTTCACACCAGAAGTCAAAGTCAGCATCAAGTCACACAGCCTCAGAGTAAGTCAGGGCTCGCACCCAGGACTTCTGCCTCTGAGAACTGGCTGCTCTTTTCCCAGAAGCTCCTGGAGAAAAGGGTCTCTCCTCTTCCTGTCACTGCTCGGCAACTGGCAAGATCAGAATTAAGGCTCATCTCTTGGTACGGGTGCCAGGGATTCCAACTCAGAGGCATTTAAAATTTCATTTTGTAGAGCTGCTGTTATGGATTAAAAACTGGTTAACTTAACATCAGCTCAATTCAATCAGCATAGTGCTGAGTGTAGATGGCCCACCTGAGGACTGTTGCCAGCAGCAAAGGAGACATGGAGAGGAAGAGTGAGGTGGTGTGGGTTCTCCTAAGCGGTGTCGTTTGGAGCCATTGGTTCTCCTGGAGGAGCTTGTCATGCTGGCTTCCCCAATACGGATTTGGCCATTATCATCAGAGGAGCTCGGGACCTTGTTGCTGAGAGTGGCTGCGGTTCACTTTGGGGGAGCTCATTCACGTTGGCTTCCTGTATTTGAGTGTTATCATCAGAGGAGCCTCATTGTTGCTGAAGATGGCTGTGATACTTTTCAGGGGAGTTCTGGTCCTTATTTTGAATGTCACTTCTAGGCTCCAGTATAGAACCCTCGTATACTGGCACAGAGCCTTCACCAGGCTGGCGTAGGCTTTCTAGCTTCCACCGCTGATCTTTGGGCCTTCCCAGCATGGATTTGTAAAATAGACTTGCATGAGTCCTTGTTGTGGGCTCTGGACCTCCAGTTGGACTTGTGGGAGGCATCGTCATGGGTGCTAGGTCTTCAGCTGGACTCGTGCAAGACATTGCTGTGGGATTCAGGCCCTCTGCTAGATTTCCTTGGGTCTTTAGTGTTGTGGACAGATTTCCTGCACTTTCTTGTATTTAAATCTGGGTGGTCATCATAAAACAGCACTATAAATTCTGTGTCCTGTATATAATTGTTCTCCTTGCAACCCCTGACTACACACAGCCACCAAACTAAGATTTTGTTAGGGAAGACAGCCTGCATCAGAGTTCCAAACCAGTTAGAATTAAATCTCAAAAACCCCATTAGAAGCCAGGTGTGATGGCTCACACCTGTAACCCCAGCACTCGGAAGACAGAGGCAGGAGGATCACAAGTTCCAGGTTAACCTGGGCTACATGGTGGGTTCAGGGCCATCTTGAACTACAATGCAAGACTCTGTCTCAAAAACAAAAGAAAATGAAAACCACCATTAGCCTGGTAGCACCTCATATTCTATCAGGGTTAGACATAAAACATACCTCTGCCACCTACACCCCGCAATTTCTCCAAGAGGGTCCCTCCAGCTGTTGTTTCATTTCCTTGCTACTGTTTTATGCAATGAAATGAGGTCTAAAGGTTTTTATCGTCTAAGCCTCACGTGCTGCACCTTCTCAGCTGTCCCTCAGCACCCTGCCACCGAGACAGCTGTCGCCGTGCATGCCCAGACCGAGTGCTGCCAGTCGCCTAGCACAGCTCAGGACTACAAGATCAGGTCTGCTGGCTGGGGGCTCTGCGCAGGTCCATGGCACCCGCGCAGCGGGCATGGCCACCAACTGTCCTCAAAGCACCATGGAGAACGGAGCATCCCTCCCACACATGCCTAGGGAGGACCACCAGGCCTCGAGGCTCCTTCTAGACATTAACTGCCACAACTGAGCACCCAACATGTCCCACAACCCACAGGACTCTCTACAATCACACTGTCCAGAGGACTTTCTGTGATGCGGAACTGGGTGTTGAATTTTTTTCATTTTAATAGCTGCACGCAGCTATGGTTGGTTACCATACTGGGCAGTTCTAGAAGAACTAGCACCTTTCTTTTCTCTGCTTCTTGATGCAGCACAAGAGTGAACTGTGGCCACAGCAGAGTCCTTGTACCCCAACCCTCAGTTCCCCACCTTCCCTGCTCCCTCCACCCAACTTCTCTAGTATCCTAAGGCCAAATATTACCTCTAATAACAGCGCTTTCTCATTCCAGTTATAATCACAAACCCCTCTAGAGAGAAAGTGTTAGAGTACAACAAATGTCCTGTCCAAAGGTTCAGAAAACCACTTTGTAAAAATGCTTTGGAGTAGATGCAGGGAAATTAAATAAGTATCAGGTGGGTTTGAGTAAGTTAGCACGTCAGCCCCACGAGCTCAGAAGCATGTTTGGAGAAGGCTTTTTTTCACTGGTTCCAAATAACAGACAAATTGTAAATGTAATGAGCGAGCGAGGGAAGGGCGACTGCAGCCTTCAGAGCAGGAAGGCCTCCGCGGGGAGGAGAATATTAATCAAGACTCCTCGAGCACAGGGGCCCAAGGAAAACAAGTCACTTCTTCATGTATAAGGCAGCTCCCCAGCTCGATGTGCACACACTCACCCTCCTGCCAGGGAATCACGCCAAATGCAGGTTCCCATTCCAGGGTGGTGGTACTGGCTCCGCTGGACACTGGTCATGCTGCTGCTGTTGCCATAACCGCTGGCCTCCTTGCCTCTCTCCACCCCTGCCCTGGCCCCCTGCAGATCTTTGCAGCAAGCCTAATTTTTATAAGTAAGTCTATAGTACAAACAGGCTCAGGCAGGCTCAGGGAGCCAGCCGTGGTGTCTGCATCATCCGGACCAATAGCCAGATATCACTCTACAGAATCAGCCCTCCCGCACTGGGCAACACCCCGAGGCTCGCTGGCTGTTCTTCCGGTGTGGCTGCTGTCTCCCAAACTGTGTAGCTCCTGCTGAGCTTAAAAAGCAGATGCCATGTGACATGACCCTTGCACCCAAGCTACTGAACCACAGGCCAGCTGGTGCGTCTGTGAGGGCAAGACTTCGCAGGAAGCCACACACATGCCCCAGCTTACAGAAGCTCCAGCTCCAGGTGTGACTTCAAAGCCACGTCAAAGTCCCTCATAGCCTCCGTCACACCCACCACGGAAGACAAGACCGCAGGTGTCACCTAGGCCAAGCCTCAGGCTCCATCCACTGAGACCTACAGGAGCTCCAGGTGGGATGAGCATGTTTCTCAGCACCCGTTTGCTTTTGGTTGGGACACCCACATATTCGCCATGGTTTTGCCATCAAGTAAAATCATTGCCTTTGTTTATTATCTACTAGGCATTTGGGACTTAGCATTACTTTGGAATTCATCTAGTTCAAAATAGAGTTCTCAGTGAAGCTATTTTGCTTGAAAATAGAGGTGATACCTGAGAATGAATGTTTTACTTCTCAGAGTTGGAAGGTTGAAAACCTTCCCCCAGTTGCTAAGAGCAACTCCTCACCTAACCAGGAGATGGCACTGCAGGCGTGGTATGCTGAGCCCAGGGGCTCCCTGCCAGGGAGATGAAGAATTTGGAAGAGGTGTGACCCCTAACCAGCCATGCATGTAGGCTGGTGACCACCAAAGTGATGGTGGAAATGAAACCAAACAGACAGCTAGAGAAATAATAATACTGTCTGTGGTCCACAGGGTTCCGCCTCCAGGGCCACCCTACACATGTACCAGGAGTGACCAGCTCCCCCCAGACACCTGAGCGCCCATGCCCCTTACAGGCTCTCACAGCTAAGATGCCACCGTCCTTCCAAGCTTGGCTCTCCTAAGCCCTCAAGTGTCCATAGCTCTTCCTTAGCTGACCCAAGATATCATCATCACCTTTAATGCATACAATGAGAAAGCGTCTAACAGGCAAAGCAAACCCAGAGAGACCAGAGAAGCCATGCCCATTGGTGAGCCAGCAGTCGCAGGCCTGGAGAAGCTATGCAGCCCCCTCCACTCCATGAGCCCCACTCAAAACAAGGTCAGGAGACAGAAAGGAAATTAGAAGCCACACACCTGAAATTTCTGAAATGATAAGCAACTGAAGCGGGGAAACAAGTTGGGGAAACAACTTGTATTATTTGAATAATTTCACATGTCTATATCTCACCCAGAACAAATCTGGGAGACAGAAACATAGAAGATATTAGAAGTCACACACCTGAAATTTCTGAAATGACAGCAACTTAAGTAAACAACTAAGGGCTTACACTGTTTATCTTTGCATGCCTGTATCTAGGAGTCTGAGCAACTATTTGGAGGATAACAACATGCAGCCATAGTAACTACTGTTGATTGCTTACTGTGTTGTTTTTAAAATTCAAGGTCATTCTCACTGTATTGTTTTGATTGATTTTATTATTTTGCTTTATTCTCTCTAAAATTAAAAAATTTTTAAATTAAATTTAAAAAACCCTGACAGACCAAAGCAAAGGCTAATGTCCAACAGTGGGCAGTCTCAACAGACTCCAAGCACCGTGCTTGCATGAGGGGAGGAAAGGCAGACCAGGACTGCCCTGAACGCTATCAGGCACACTGACCTCGCTGGTGTGCAGAGAAGGTGACAGCCTGCAGAATACACTTTGTTCTCAAGTGGACAAGGAGAGTTTTCAAGACAGCTACACACGGGACCATAAAATGAAGGTTCAATAAATTTAAAAGGATTTAATCACTTAAGGTATATCCCCACTTCATGGTGGAATTAGAAATCAGTAAAAGAAAATTACAACAGTGGTAATGCAATAGAAACAGAATTCAAGTCACATGTGCAATTTAAAATTTTTGTTTTCTACTAGTCACAAAGATAAAAGGAAACAAGTGAACTTTAATATAGTTTTTATTTAGCCATACACCCAAAATACTCATTTCAACATTAAGCAACATTAAAAAATGAGCTATTTACATTCTTTTTCATCCATGTCGTCTTCAAAATCCAGCATTTTACAGTTAACAGCACGTCTCAGTTCGAGCTAGCCCTGTTTCAAGTGCACAGTGACACCCCGCCAGCGCCTGCCACACTGGACCCCACAGTTCTGCATGGCAAACAAACAAGTCAATGTGCTTTCACATCCATCCTTTACTTGGCTTTTTCAAAGAAAAAATATCACACTGAGACAGAACTAGACTTTCGAATATTTAATTCTATCTTTAAGGGGAAAAAAAGGACATCAATCCATTAAGTGGATAAGGCTAACTTGTTTCCAAACACTTGTTCCCTTCAATTCACCTACTTTTGGAGGGGGCAAAACACCCGTTTCCACCCGTTCTTTCTCAAATGGGTCCACTCTTCCCACAAGGGCTGCTGGCCACTTCCAGGTCCAACACCACTTCTCTCTGCCTCCCTGCTGATGCCAGTAACACACGGGTCTTATGCCTGCTGATGGTTTATCCCCACTCTTCACATTCTGGAGCTCACCGGGGTCTTATCACCCAGTTATGCTACTGATGTTATCCAAGGGCTTTTGGTTGCTACTTTATGAACAATAAAAACAAACCCAACCCAAAAAATCCAAAACAAAGAAAACCCAAACTCCCCCAAACACTAGTGGTCACTGTTTCCCCAGAATCTGACTTTATACAACATACCCATTAATGATGAAAATGAAGTTTTTAAGAGAGATACTGTTTTCTGAATGCCCTCCCTTGGCCTTATATCTGACTGCAATGTGGAATAAAAGAGATGCAAAGAAATAATGCAGGCTAAAAAAGAATAAGGAACCAAGCAAACACTCCTGCAAGTAAGCCTGGCTTTTTCTTTTCTTTTTGTTTTTTCTTTTATCAGTACTGGGGATCGAATTCACACCACGCACTTTCAAGGCACGCACGCGCTTATGCCACTGAGCTAAATCCCCAGCCCCTCCTGCAAGTAATCCAAACCCAGGAGGCCAGGCAAATGGAAAGTGGATCCCAACCGAGACCAGCAACCAGGGACAACACCCAGCCTGGAGCAAGTGAAATGGGGTGCACGTCCTAGAGGCTCCCCAGAGATACATGAAACAACCCCCAAACAGGCACACAGGTGCTATCAGTGCAGATAACTGCTGCACTCTTACAAGTCAAGAAAACAGTGGCCTTGGTATGATTTTTGTAAAACAATGAATGGCAATTCCAAAATCACCAAATCACAAAACTGCTACAAAATCACAAAACTATCAAAACAATGACAACCACAAATTAATGGCCTCCTCCGAAATCATCCTTTCGCCCTGCCTTGTGCTGCTCTAACAGAACATCTGACATGGAATAATTTATAAAGAACAGGAAGTTACTTCCTACAGTTTTGGAAGCCAGGGAGTCCAAGGTCCAAGGGCCCACAGCTGGCCAGGGCATACCTGCTGGTCATCCCGTGGCGGAGGTGGAGAGCACGGGAGCCTGTGTGCAGGAAGAGGGGTCCCACCTCTCCTGCCACCACGCCTACACC
>PVJX010019579.1:0-34658 GCA_004027295.1 Dolichotis patagonum | reverse complement strand
GATGAAGAAATATGAGAAATGTCAAATAAATACATGAAAAAGTGTTCAAAATCATTAGTGATGAGAGCAATGCAAATTAAAGCCACACTGAGATTCCATCTCCAGAAAGATTGGCCAAGATAGAAACACTACCAACAACAATTGTTGCAGAGGCTGTGGGGAAAAAGGAACTCTTCTGCACTGTTGGTGGGATTGTAGACTGGTGCAACCACTGTGGAGGTCAGTCTGGAAATTCCTCAAAAAGCTGGGTCTGGAGGTCCCATTCTAGGCATATTCCCAGAAGATCTGAAAACATGATACCACAGTGATATATGTGTACCCATGTTTATAGCAGCACAATATGTAATAGCCAGATCTTGGAAACAACCTAAGTTCTCATCATCTGAGGAATGGATAAAAACATTGTGGTATTTCTATACAATGGAGTACTAGAATGATCACATTGAGATATTTATAAATAAATGGACATGACTTGAGATCATACTCATAAGCGAAATAAACCAAACTCACATGTGTAAATACCATATAGTCTCCCTAGTATGAGAGTTGGTAAGAGTATATAAGATTTTTTGGTAATCATGAGTCCCCATTTCGTAGCTTTGAAGGCTTTCAATGTTTTCATTCATCAGTTAGAATGGTTTTATCCTGTTTTGTTTGACTTTATTATATGTGATGCTATGAACAGCTGTTTTGAAGAGAACAAAACATTATGACAGCTATTGCTGATTTAATATCATCCTTCTTAGAAGTCCTACCATGCTTCTATTCTTCTACTACCATTGGTTCTATCTATCACATTGTGTCCTATTGGTATTTGAATATGTGTGAAAGTATAAACAAAATTTTTTATTGAAAATGAGATATTATAGTACCCATTGATCATTCTCTGTTATTCAGCTCAGAAAGCCCTGTAATTCTTTCACTCTTTGAATGGTTTTATACTTTTTTGTTATGTTTGATATTATTATATTTGAAACTATGCTCAACTATAGCAGAGAAAGAAAAATTGTGATAGCTATTGTTAATGTCCGGTTGTCTTAATGTTAAGTATTGTGTTTCCTATGTTGTCTGGTTCCGATCTGTTCTGTACTGATCTCTTTTGTCTTATTCTCTTTAAAATAAAATGGAAAAAAAGAGAAAGTAAGATGTAATGATTTGCATAATCAGAATAGAAGTAATTTGGCTATAATGTGAGATTTTGTGTAAATTGGGATATGAATTGGTCTAAAATTCATGGTTGTTTCAAGGTTTGAGGCTATGTTTTCCTCTGGGTTTCTTGTTCTTTGTTTCTTGATACAGTCTTTGGGGTTTCTTAAGGAGGTCTGAAAGAGGAGGAGATTTTTGTTGGATAACTCAGCAGATGGGTGGTTCCCAGGGGGGAATAAAAAGTGACAGAAAGGTCCCTTGTAACAGTAGACCTTCAGTGACTTTTGCCTTTTAATTGTTTCACACTCAGTTTCTATTATTTTGTCAAAATGAATACTTATGGGTTATCACAGCTACTGGCTCCAACAACTTCAGCTAAAAGTATGCTCATCTCAGTATGCTGAGACTTGCAGTACACAGAGACTCACAGTATGCTATGAGTCTCTTTGTATAGTTGTCTCTAAAGTCTCAATCAATGACTTTGAGTCTATGCTAAATCTATGGAAAAGCATTGATGTTTTTTTGGTTCAGAGTTTGCAGCATCATCATTGTGAGAATGAGAACATTTCAATAGTTTACCCATTGAAGCAGAAATGAGAAGCCTGAGTGTTCATTTTTATGAAAGTTACAGCAGGAAATAGGACCCCGAGGTTTTCACATAAGTAATGGAATCCTTTCTGAAAGTGGAAGCTATCACTTCCACTCACAACTCCATGTTCCTCCCAGTTCCACGGCTGCCTCTAAACACTAGAAAACCAGAGCTCCAATTCATCTTAAGTTCAGGAATCAGAGCTAGAAATATTTATCTCAGTATAACAAGTGAAAAGAAAAATGATGATAGAGAGGCCAGTGACACACAAAAAGCACTTTCATTTCCATCACGAAGCCTAGATTTAATGACTATAGCTCATTTACATAAAAGAATGGCTCCATTAGTGTTGAAAAATTGGAAGCTGATAGTACTGTTTGGAGCTTGAGGTCCTAATGCCAATAGGACACAGAGGGAAGAAAAATAGTTTGTCTGCCAAAATTTAAGCTAATATTTTTTTCCCTTTTACTTCTGTGGGTACTGAAAATGTATATGAATAAACTAGACATAGCCTGTATAAAAGGAGAATCTCCAAAGCAGTCTAGGAGCTTTCAAGTTTTTCCTATAAACTGCTAAGGGGGGTAAATATTTTATGATTTTTGAGGCCTATGTCTTGGCAGAATCTACTAAAGTATTCCACTTTAGTAGATTCCACAAAGTATGGATAAAAGCACCATTGAAAGAAAATAATCATAACTTTATTTCAATAAAACTTTATTCACAATAATAAATGGAAATTTGGGTTTCTTCACCCATTACTATAGATCACTGAGGAAAAATGGGTTAAAGATATGATGTTTTGATATTCTGTTATTTAAATGAAGTATAACAATTATAATTTTTGTGTCTGATACTTTTCCTTTTGCTTCTTTTCCCTTCTGTAGTGTTTTCATGTTCTTATAATTAGTTTTATTTATGCACCCTCTCTGAATATATACTCATTTTGTCTCTGAAAAATTTATGTTTGTAATTACTTGTGCTTAAGATACGCAAGAGTTTAGAGTTTAGTGTTGGTTAGTCACTGGTAATCTTCTGTAATCATTTCCTTCACACTAGTCAATCTTCATTTCTCATGAAATACAAATTGTCTCCTACTAACTTCATATCAACTCAAACACCACTGAAATAGACACTTCCATGCTTTAAATGACTCTAAAATAGTAGCCAAGACATATTTTTATAAGTTCAAAAACAGAGGTGTGTTTATACACACTAATGAAAGTATTTAGGGAACTATGGCTTCTTCGATTGCATTCCTGACTGAATAAAGAAACAATGTCATCAGTTGAATACACAAGCTTCCTTGGATAAGAAATATTATGGAGGGACTGTGGATTACTGTCAAGATTTAAAAATATCATAGTATCTCTTATTTTAATTATTTTATTTGATATTTTGTAAATATGCAGATTTTGTAAAATGTCTTATTTCTTTCTTCCCAAATGTGTAACTGTGTTGAGGAAAAAACTTACAAACCCTCACTCCTAAGAAAAGCTGTCCTTGGCTCATGTGTCTGACCTCTTCCTCTGCTTTAGGGCTTTGGTAATGTCTGGGACAATACATCATATTAAATATTAGGTTCCCTGCCAGTTTCTGCTGGCCAGCTCTTGCTGGCACTGCAGGTTTCTTATGATTCAGTCGCAGTGTCTGTTGTATTTGTTATTTACACTATCTCATACCATATCCTCAACTCCAAGGTCACGTATACTTAACAATGAAGGACCTTCACCACTACAGATCTATTGCACTGTTTGTATTCATATGGGGCCTACTCAGGAAAGGTTCTCTTCTGCAGTTAAAGTAGCTTTTGAAAATTCTGAACATAATCCCTAGTAGCACAATTCTTCTTTGAGTTTGCTATACTTTGACATAGAGACACACAAAAAGGCAGTCACCTCAGAGAATCCAAATGCAGGAAAGAAAAAAAAAATACCTACTGCATTAGTTTTCTGCAATGGCCAGAACAAAATATCCAAGATTGAGTGGCTTCAGAAATAATCAAAATTGATTTTCTCATGATTCTCAAGGTTGAAAATCCAAGACCAAGTTGTCAGCAATGTTAGTTCCTTCTGACATCCTTCCCTTGGTTTGAAGACAGTGGTCCTCTTTTATTTTTATCTTTTTTTGAAGGTAGTGAAACATAACAAGACAGAACATAGCCAATTGAGACAGTACAGTGAAATTGGTACAGAATGTAACAACAGGTTAGCAGGATAACAGTAATAGGTGCCATAGCATTTCTCATTATCTTCACAATAGCTGTTCTTTCAATCAAGTATAACAAAATCAAACAAAATATAGAGCATTATATAACTTATCAAAACAGAGTATTGAATAGAGCAATGCAATTAATCAAAACAAAGCAAAACAGTGTTAACAATATTTGCCTTCAAAAAGTTGGTAGAAGGAAATACCCGCTATTTGCTGTATTACACATAGTCAACCTCCCAACACATGCTCAGACCTCTGGCTCCCATTTGCTAACGGGGTGGTGGTGGTGGTGGTGGTGGTGATGGTGGTGGTGTATGGGATATTTGATTCTCAGCCCACACACTGGCAGGCTCACAGCTGCTTACCAGAGAGGCAGGCTGGTTGCTTGGTTTCCCAGCGCCCTAAGTTTCAACATGGCTCGGATCTCTGGAAATGCTCGGTGGTTCTCCCCCTGGAGCAGCAGACAGCGGTCCTCTTGATGTCTCATCCCCTGAGCCTTCCCCTCTGCAAAAGAAGACAAAGATAAACTAATGTGCTTTCTGAGAATGTTTTATAAACAGTTTCCTCTTAAATGTGTGTGAATGGAGACAAATAGCGGTGATGGTGATGTTTTACCTTGTATATAGAAATCAGAATGCAATAACTGAAAAACAAATATTAGAATGAGCTTGACTGAATTAGGATTTGTCATGATAGCCATTACAAAGAATTTATTCAGAATTTCATCATGCTGTAAGGACATCTCTGAGAGTGGCTTAGGGCTTATTTTAACTTGACTACTTCTTTTAAATATATATTTCCAAATACAAATGCATTCCAAAGAACTACACTAGGGTTTCAATATTTAAGTTTGAAAAAAAAACATGGTTTATCTAATAGTGTCTGTGTATCTAGCTATCTACCTACCTATCTACCTACCTACCTATTTATCTGTCATCTATCTAATCACTTTTGTACCCTCTATCCTGATAGCAGGCATCTTGATATGACTGAAACCTTATGCTTTTCTCTTTCTTCTTTCCATCACTTAGCTTTTTAAGAACAATTAGATTTTTGAAAAATTTCCTGCCTCCTTTTTTTTGATTTTTTTGCCCTATCCTTCTCTTTCCAGGAACTCAGAAATATGGATATAGAGGAATGAAAAATGTACACTAATATAATTTCTTACTACACTGATAATACTAATGCAATTTCTTATGTCTTCTTGATCATTAAACATCAGATACAGTGATATTATTCAAATCCAATTTATGAAATACATTTGATAATCTTCTGAATTATAGTACAAATTGTAGATAACAAAAGCTGTAAATATACACAAGCACAGTAACTGTTTTCATAAAATTCTAAATAAGCAAATATATTTTCTGAAGCTTTTTAAAGACCCAAAGTTATTTGTTCTATAATATTAAAACGCTATAGGTTATATAAAATAATACTATAAATATCAAAAGAATTTCACATTTTCCCCTTATGTGGATAAATGTTTGTCTTAGTTGCCTGTCATGACATCCGAGATTAGTTGACATTTTTGTTTATATCTCACCAGTTTCTGTGGTTAAAAGTTTCTCATACATTGTGAATTGCAGTAATGAAGTTTGCTTCCAATAATGAACTGCATTCTATAATAACATATACAAGGAAGATTAAAAATAATGAACAGTATTTTGTTTTTGTTTTGTTTATTTTATCTGTACCAGGGATCAAACTCATGGCTGCACGCTTGCAAGGCAGGTGCTTATGCCGTTGAGCTGAATCCCCAGCATGAACGAGACCTTAAAGGTATAAAGCTATCAGATTTAACTCGGCCTCAGAATTTTCATTCTCTACTGATAAGTATCATGCAAATTCCTTAAACTGTTTATCATAGTTAAAAAGTATTATCATCGTATTAAGAACAAAGTTCATTCAGCTTAAATGGCAGTAGACCACTTAACAAAGAAAAATTTGAGTATAAAGTTAGAGAAAACAAATATTTCCAGTAATGGTACATGTTTAAATCTAGACTGATATTAAAATCAAATTAAAGTAATTTACTCCACAAGACAAATGAAGGCACACAGTGATATAGTATTTTAGTGAAAATTTCTTCACAAATAATGTAAATAAAATTAACCTAGTAGTCTTAGATTTCATATAACATTTTAAATACAGCAATTAACACAGTTGTAAAATCATAGGGTAGACTACTAATTTCTTTCTTTCCTATAGTAGAAAATTCTCAAAGCTGGACCATAGGATAGGCCACAATGAACAATTTGTAGGCAGAGGATATATTACTTTGTGGGTAGATGACTGATTGGTAGGTGACAGAATGTACATACTTATGCAGTTAGGAAAGTAACTAGATTAGAATGACATATATTTGGATATATCCATGTTTCAGAGAAGAAAAAGATAAAACTATGATTTTTGTCATATTTATCTTAATTTAAGATATTTATCTTAAATACTGAAATGTAAGTGAATAAAGACAAATAGTTTGTGATGATGATGTTTAGCCCTGCAAATAAAAATCAGAGTGCAATAATCAAAAACCAAATATTAGAATGCACTTGATTGAACTAGAATTGGTCATGAAAGCAATTAGAAATAATTTACTCTTTTAAAGACTTTAGCTTGGCAAGGGAAACATCTTCAGTAATCATCATAAAATAAAAGGAAAATATATCAAATGAACATTTTCTCCTACATGAGTCATTCTTTTTAACTTCTCTCAATAATTTCTTTAATCAAATAATAAGTTTTTTATTAGTAAATAGTTGTTTTGACATGTTTAGATAGAATATCTAATATCTGTAAAACTACTTGGCAGTAACAACCACCTTTCTAAATTGTTGTTTGGAAGTACATGTTATCTAAGGTTCAAGAAATATTTACTGAAGTAAATTTTTTTAATTGATATGCATTTTCCTACAAAACAAATTAGAAGTCCCTGAGACCAAAATTAGTAGTCTGGCTATGTGTCCTCTTGAATCTAATGATGCATTTCTCTCATCAAATAGAAAAGCAACTTCATAAAGGTCTAGAGGTCTTCCAAATACCTTATTAAGTTATGGACCTTATCAGACAATTAATTCATTGACATTTTTAGGGCCTTAACAAGGGACATTTTCTAGTTGTTGCCTTCACTACTTTTAAGCCCAATCCAACAATTCACATTTCTACTTCTCTTTTTTCTTATCTTGATTTATTATAATTCTACATATTCAATATGAGATCCTTTATCTCCTTTTACCATTTGTAATTCTACTTTGCTTTCTACCTTAAACATGATTTTAACGTACAAGTGCGTAACCAAGATTCAATACCTGCCTAACAAAGATTATAGGAATTGTGATCAAATAATATGTTGAACAGTTACTTTTTAAATGCATTGTGTAAAAGACACATTACCATTAATTACCATTAATTACTATGACCTCACCCACACTTTAAACACACATGTCCCATCATTAATGCTACTTTAGGAAGCAGTTCTGGAAATCCCCATCCTGTTTTTCCCTGTGTTCTCAGGGCCATCTCCACGCCCTGAATCAACTCAAAGCAGCTACTTTCGTAGTCATGCTGACTTTAGAAAGAGTCAGACGTCACATGATGGAATTACAGATTCATAAATAAGATACATGCATAAGGAGATTTCGTTTCATTTGGATGATACATGGCAGCAGGATTCACCAAATCTTTAATTATTCCTTGTAAAGACTCTCACAAAGGAAGACTTCCAGAACTCTCTGAAAGTAGCAAGAATAACTGAATGAGTGTGTTCGAAGCAAGGGTGAATATCTTGAGAGCATTAATGGCAATGTGTCTTTTACTGTAATAAATTTCTTTAATAAATGCACACTTTATATTTCGATCATCTCTTAATGCTCATATTCTGTCCTTGTATCATTATTTCTAGTACTTGAAGTCTAAAGACATCCTGGCCACTTAGACTTACTATATTTTGTCCTGCAGGCCAGCAGAAACACTAAAAGAAATTACTTAGTGATCTTTCTCTGTATCTACTTGTGAAATACATGGCCTTTCTTCCATTGTGCATCTAAAAAGTGAGAGCATAGATAACTATGATTCCCAGGAGTCATCTTACATGGTAAATAGCAGTATAAATTTGTGTGCATGTGTGTGCCCGGAAGTACACGAAGGTACATGTGGATATGTGTGCACAGTGTGGAGAAAGTCAAGGGGCAGCTACACTAAGTTATTTCTTGCTATATATAAATCCTAACTGTTGCTGTGCAGCTCTCAGCCCCTAGTTCAAATCTCCTATGAAACTTGCAACATTCTTTACCTTTCCTTCTTAAAGTTGCCTAGTAACATATAAATAGACCTATTAATTACTAAAAGTTTGAACTTACGAATGGGGGCAAGACAAAAAAGATAAATTCCGAACATAACTTATTAAGTCAGACTTAATGATTCTAAGATTTCACAAAGGTTAGCACCTACATTTTCTTGGTAACAATGCATCCAAATACTCTCTCCAATCGTTATCAGTCTTGGAATACTACCCACTCCTCCCAAAATGTACGAAAACTGGGTGATTTGAGGTAGTAATTAATGAAAAAGCTCTTTTGCTTAAAGACTATATAATTTAGTTTTTCAACTTATCAGTGTTTCATATTGGTGGTGAAAAGTTATGTCATTATACAATAATAAATTTTTTCCATAATTTCAGTGTCATAAAATATGTTGCCTCTTTGTTTTGTGAATGTTTAATTCAGTTTTATCCATATATTTTATCTCTTTTTCTTCTGAAATAAATACCAGTGTTTCTGCCCTCTTGGTTTACTAAAAGTCACGCTGGTCCCCAGCTTTGCACAATCACCAGTGTCCTAAGACCAATATTTTACTGGACTTCCTAGATCATTTTAGGCATTTATCATCCAGTGCTGCCATTATAAAAAATGTCATGACAATATTTTTATAGTACACAGAGACCTAAAGAATCCTATGTGGTATTTTTCCATCTGATTGATTTGGGGTATGTAAGAGCTCTCCAATGGATAAAAAGCAAGAGAGTAATTTTGCTTTTCTAAATAACTCTCATGGAAACTGATCATTATATTGTCTTACAGGGCAAAAAATGAGGTACAGAGGATTTTTCTACTGAAGTCTATTTACTTAATCTCTTAACAAGTAAGCTTTTAAAATTCAATGAACCTATTCTGTTCACTCCCATTACACACATTTTATTTATGCACATCAATAAGCTGATGAACCAGAAAAAATCTATGTGGAAATAAATCTATAAACATATATGTCTACATGAGCTTTACCTATGGGCATATGACCTTATTTTAGAAAATAGAAATCTATCATACACTCTAGTTTGTGAATTTTAATATCCACTCCACCACATATTATGAACATTTTTATACTTCTCATTAAAATCTCTACCAGAATACAGGTTTTACTATGGTAATGATTAAAATTCACTCAACTTATTTCCTATGACTAAACTTTTTTCAAATTATCATAATCAAATAGTGTGTGAGAATATACCTTTATAAAAATTATTAATTGTTCTTAAGGATAGATGCATGGAAAATAAATGTCTGCATATGAATCATTATATTACTTAGCAAATTGCCATTCCTGGTATTAATATTATATTAATAAGTACTTATTTTTTCAAAGAAGAAGGTACTTACCTTTTCAAAGATTATGGATATTTTCTTTTGAATTATTTTTATTACAGGTAAAGCAAAATATTTTAATATGTTTGTCTATCACATTTTCTTAGTGTGTTTTGTGGTGCTATAGTAAAAATACCTGAATCTAGTTGACATATTAAGAAAAGAAGATTGTTTTTCTTACTGTTCTGATGACCGGGAAATCTAAATGTCATAGCACCAGCCTCTGGGAAGGGCCCAATACAACATGGCAGAGAAAAGAAGAAAGGGAAGGCAAAAATGAGGGGAAATACCAGACTTGCTTTATAACAAACTACTTTCTCACAAAATATGGACTTTTATCAGTTATTTTCTAAGGGTATAATTTCATTTAAATTCAATTTCAAAGCCTTTTTTGTCCTTGAACAAGCATATGCCTATTCCTATTTTTTGTTACTTATTTCTTTCATATTGAAAGCACACAAAGAAGAAGCAAAAAATTAGTTTTGTCTTTAATATGTTTGAAACATATGTTGTTGTTTATTTAATGTCAAAATTTAAATAATCTTCCCACTTATACAAGTTTACATTTTGTTTTCACTTTTGCAGCTGAGAGTGCACTTTGTTAATTTCTAATTATCAATATGTATTACTTGACTTTTTATCAAACTAACACATTAGAATTCCTGTATATAATTTAATTGAATTTTGTTATACTATCATTAAAGCCTGCTGCCCTGGTAAGCAGCTGTGGTCTGGCAAGCCACGGCCACCCCAGGGTGAGAACCAGCAGTGTCTCCTGAGATCCTCGCCTGTGTTGGAAATTAGGGTGGTGGGAAACCGAGCAACCAGCCTGCCGCCCTGGTAAGCGGCTGTGAACCTTCTGGTGCACAGGGGAGAATCAAACATCCCATCCCCCACCCCCATTAGCAAGTGGGAGCCAGAGATCTGAGCACCTCTTGGGAGGTTGACCATATGTAATATAGCAAATAAGAGGCATTTCCTTCTACCATCTCCTTGCAGGCAAATATTTTTATCACTGTTTTGATTTGTCCTGATTAATGGTATTGCTCTATTCAATATTCTGTTTTGATAAGTTTTATAATATTCTCTATTTCCTTTTATTTTGCTATACCTGATTGAAAGAACAACTATTGTGAAGATAACGAGATATAGTGTGGTACCTATTACTGTTATCCCGGTAACTTGCTGTGAAGTTGTGTACTAACTTCACTACACTGTCTCAATTGGCTTTATTACATCCTGTTCTGTTGTATTTTACTACCTTCAAGTTAATAAAAATTATTTTTAAATATCATTAAATACTTACATCAGTTTAATAACTATATCTTTATGACCATGTTATTTTCAGACAGTGTTGAAACTTTCTCAGTAATGTTTGTATAAATTTCTCTGGTTGTGGTGTTTTCTTTTTTCAAAATCTTTATTCCAAAACTGAATCTGAATTTTCCACTTCTTGTTTCACTTTTACTGTTTATATTTAAGGTATAAATCAATTTTTTTTGCTATACATATACTGAAATAGTTGTTACAGTCAAAGAAACTTACGTATTTACCTCTCATGCTTACTATTTAATGGCAGCAGCTTTGTATTCTCTTTGTCAATTTTAATACAGTATAATATTAATACACTCGTCTTGCACTCCTGAGCAAGACTCCTGAGGACTCTAGACTACTCATCTTTTACAACTTCATTCTTACACTGTCTCCATGTCTTTTCTCCCACACCACTAGTAACTAATTGGACTATCTTTTCATTCTCTTTTCCTATGTATTTAACTGTTATTTGATTTTATATAGAAGTGGGATTAGGTATCTAACTTATTTCATTGAGTTCACTCTAACAGTATCTTCTATGTATTAGCACATAGTATCTCTTTATCTACTCATAAATACTTAAGACTTTTTCCTAGTGTGGTTTTGGTGAGACTTTCTGCAGTCACATGGGAGTTTGGATTTCATGATGACCCTGATTTTGATTTCCTTTGATTCTATTTGTATATAAAAAGGAGTTTCAAGAACATATACTAATTTTCTTTTTACTTTGTTTTATAGAAAATTATATTTTTATTTGCAATTATCATTGGTTATGTAGAGACATTTTAAAATATTTCCCAACCATGTTTTCCTGTACCAAATGATTCTATCACATTTTATCGAATACATGATGAACCTTAGTATTCATTAAAACTACTGCTTCTATATTTATAAATCAGCTAGGCTGTAAATTTTATATTTTGCACATTTAGCAGTAATTATGAACATAATAAGGAAGATTTTTATCTTATTCTGTTTT
Organism: Dolichotis patagonum; assembly: GCA_004027295.1. Taxonomy (NCBI): domain Eukaryota; kingdom Metazoa; phylum Chordata; class Mammalia; order Rodentia; family Caviidae; genus Dolichotis; species Dolichotis patagonum. Next base: position 22,777 of record PVJX010019579.1, on the reverse strand, counting down.
CTTGTGGCTCAAAACTCAAATATTGTTTCCTTGTGAAGTACTGAGAATTAAACCCAGGGCCTTCACACGTCCCTACCCACCTGTCTTTTTGGGTAGAAAATTATAAATTCAGTGAGTCACCCACCCAGACTGGGCTCTACCTTGTGATCTTCCTGCCTCAGCCTCCCAGAGGCCTGGGATTACAGACACTGTGCCAGCATTTGCGGTTTTGAATATTTTTTTCCCATGGTGCAAAGTAGATGACTTTAATGGTAGCTTTAATTACAGCAATATTTATGAAAATTTCTATTTGGATTCCTTCTAATATTCTATTTATTTTTGGATTTTTCCTTGGAGCAATAGTTTTGGTTCATATTTGGTATAAAACAGTCCAGTCATTGCATTTATTACTATAGAATGACAGATAGACTCCTCTGTGATTCATAATGTTTATAATATGCACCGTGCCCACAGGTCCCTTGCATTCTGAGGACACCACATCTGCACTTAGCGAGGCACCACTTGTGGGGTAGCTGATGAGCGCACTGTAAGCCCTGAGCATCCCAGAGCCGGAAAGGACTGTCTTACTCTGCAAGGCAGAGAGCTGTGTGCTTTACCAGTTACTCCACAAACAAACCTTGCTTTTGCACAGCCCTTTCCTTACTTTACGTCTTTGTTTTCATTAATGATGCTTTCCATGTTTTATTGTTTTCCTTTGTTCCACTAATTAGTTTTTCAAGCTTATTAAATTTAATACTGAAGACTTTCCACTCTTTATATTTAGTAATATAAATTTGATATTTTTAATATTCCCTTGTGCTTGCAAAGCACACTACATGCCATATATCTTGCAACCTGGTATTCATATTAGTAGTTATTCCAAGTAGTTATTTTCTGCTTTGACTCGATATTTTCAAGAAAACATTTTCTTCCAGTTGTTGATTTAAGTATCTAAACAAAGTTCTTCCTAATTTTCTCCATAGATTTAATGTGATTTCAAACCAAAATAAAAACCTGATTTTTTACTTTAAATGAGTGAATTGATTTTTCAGTGCTCAGCCTCCCAATAGTAACATTTTCTGTGATGCTGTGTTGTCCGGATACTCTCAGACCAGACATGTAGTTAAGACATGTAGACATTTGTTGAGGGAGGATGACTTCCAATTTCAAATGGGAAGCTACTAGGGCTGGACACAGCTCTTCAACTACAATGCAGTCCGACATTACTATCCTGGAGACTAGGGTAAGTATGGTGAAGGAAGGAGGGGCACAGATCTGCAGCAGAATTTCATGAACATTTCGGCCAGAATGAAAAGTCTTCAAGCCAAAATCACCCAGTGGAAAAGTTCAACATTGTACAGGACCAAGGTTATATAGCCATGCTGTCTTTTGCTGGAAAGAGAACAAAGGAAGCCTGGTCTTAGAAATAATATAACTACAATGCCCAGAAGGTGGTCGCAGGAAATTTTAGGGCCACCACACGTCATGTCTTTGTTGCATTGGCCTAATGTTCTATTTCATACATATTGCTTTCTTTTCACATTGCATTAATACAGTGATGGCTGGGGATTTAGCTCAGTGGCATAAACGCCTGCCTGGCAAGTGTGAGGTTGTGAGTTCAATCCCTGGTATAAAGAAAAATACAGTGATGATGGTGATTTGTCTTTGGTTGTCCAAGAACAAAAAAAGATCAAAGTGATATTTCCAATAACCCATCATAAAAGTGTTTCCTGTTTGGAGAAAATGATCTTTAGTTCTTAAGGCCCACAAATGAAGAAACAGGAAACACAAAATCCCCAATTAGATAATTGTGAGTGAGGGTAAGTGGAACTTCTCTTATTTGCAATTCTTGTTACTGAACTCCAGAAGCATTGCTAAGATAGAGCACTACACAGATATCATAGAATAAAGGTGTATATTGCATCAGAAAATGATGAACTTTTACCCTTGAATATGTTGCCATCACGTGTAGACTTCAATGGAACTTTCAGAAGACTCTTTATATCAATGTGACTGTCTGCTATGGATGGTGCAAAATGTAATGGGATTAATTTCTACTAGGGCACAGGTCTTCTCCCACGAATTCTTTGCTTGAGTGGACCCCTTGTCATATTCTCTATCACATGGGATTCTGTACTTGGAAATGACACATACAGTAAGCCACTGGGTGATACTACTGACTGAGGTTCTGCTGGCTAAGAAAGCTAGGACCTATTCTGAAGAGGTTTCCATACTTCTGAGCAAAAGTGGCATGTTCTTTCCAGCTATAAAAGAATCAAAATCATCACCTTGCCATCACACGGCCTTTGGTCTCCTTGAGAGATAGCACTGTATTAGAGGCTTGGCACTAAACTTTAACAAGTTGCTGACAAAAGGAAGTGTATTTTATCAGATACCTGACTTCGTCTTTGTGAGTGGGAGACCATGCTGAGGATCCATATATGGACCCCATGTGTGCCATTATGGGACTTTCTACTTCTGGTGCTCACTTTACCATCCAAGAGTCTAAATACCAAGCAAGACTATTAAAATTCTGTTCTTCAGTGATGTTGGATATGTAGTTGTTTGGAGCCTGCTTTTTGGTGATAACCACTGAAAAGCTTTCATCTCTACTGTGAAAATCTTCATTCTTTATTCCCACATCTTTATTTATCTACATTTTTGCCCAAACTTCCATATAAAATCTGCCTCATATATATGTATATATGCATATATATATGAAGTCATACGCCTGAGGCCATTCCTTTTTGCAAACAGAGTTGAAGAACTGCTACACTGTTTGAAACTCTAAAATTGTGAACAGTTTTTCTCTTTATTGGTACTTAAGTCTATTCCAGAATGATATTTGAATGCAGATTTCGTCAGTATTCATTTTGTGCCCCGATAGTGAGTTGAGCAAATGACAATCTAAGTGCTGGCCTTTCTTTTTTATTTCTCCTTCAGCTGGTTGAATAAAATGTGTTGTTCTTTAGTAAAGCCCAACATACAAGTTGGAAGAGGGGCATAAATGTGACCATGCTGAGTAACTGCAGGCTCAGCTAGGCTGAAAAGCCCGTCGCTCTTCCCTACAGGAAAGGACCTGCAGTACGATCCTTATTATGCCTAATTATTAGCTTCTAAAAGTCTTTGTAAAGTGTGGAAAGAGGTGGTGGATCCAGAAAAGAAACAGCCAAGACCATCAATCAGAAGAGGATCTAAGAAGAAAATTAGAAAAAAATTTATACTCAAACTAAACTACAAGTTAGTTTTTCAAGTTTTGTAATCCTTTTTTGTCTTCTTTTCCTCTTTCTCTCTTTACTTATAGCAAAAAAAAAAAAAAACTGAAGAATCATTACATCCTGCATTGCAGCACAAACATGGGGAAAACACCAAACTAAGGCTCCATTACAATTTTATGAAACCATTGATCTTATTTAATGACCAAGCCCTTGGGTGTGATCATCAGCATTCTGCAGAAGACACCAAGCCTGGAGGTGATGGCTACATTTGCTCAGTGCTGATGACTGCATGGTAATATTTTTAAAACTAAGCATCACAACAAAAATTGTGCATGAACATCTAGAACTACAGTTCAACCTTCTTATACACAGCCATTTCAATTCGAGTGGCTTCTTCTCTGTGTTCGTTTTAATGAACGGATGTACAATGCACTTCTTGAAAGATGAGTTAATATTCCAAGATTTTAATTTGGTCTCATTAAATTATCTGCCTTCCCCAGATGCTGTCTCTTGTTTAATAAAAAATTGTTTAAACTGGAGTAGCCTCCATTCTCCCAGAGCCTTTAATTTTATCTTTTTCAATTAAACACACTTTAGGGAGGTTTTTCTCTATGCATTTCTTGCTTTCTCTAGTTGGAGTCCCTTTGGCTGTCATTCTTTTAATACAGACATAATGGGGAAACTTTCCTAGGAGTTTAGGGTAAGAGGTAGAAGTCTTTTCAGATTTTTACATCTATGAAATAGCAGTTTCCACCTTAATTCTGTCCCTTTAATTCTGTTTTTGTAAAGGGAGACACAGGACTGGTCCTTGTTCATCTTTCAATATTCAGCTGCCCATGTGGGGTTTACCAGCTTCAACTTTTAAAGAGAATATCTTTGAGGTGAGAAAGTGATTTATGTTAGGTATGGTATTTTCCTGACAATAAGTAAAATGGTTGAATGGATAAATACAGTTAGCATAAACACTGTTTGGCAGAAAGATAAAATTAATTTCATTTAAAATGCTAGAGGTGTCTCCTATGTTTTCTTAATTAAGTATGTTTGCACCGAAAGATTGCTTGTATATGTGCTCATCAATGGATATATTTTGGGAGTTACCTTGCTTTTTAAAGGAAGTTACATGACTAAACTAAATTCATGGACTAACCAAACTTTGAAGAAGTGAATTGTACATCTTTGTTTTAAAACTGCTTAAAAAGGAGGGAAAAAACAGAAAAAAAATTCCTTGGGCTTGAAATAGCTGCATAAATGCTGAATATATGAATTTTTGCATATTTTTAAATAACATTTAACATGTTTAACATAGAGTCATGGCATTTTTTTAGACATAAGCAAAGATATTTTTAATTGAAAATGTAACTACATATTGGTATTTTCCTCATCATTTTAATTGAATGTCATTGCAGTGATTTTCATGATTTTAATTAAATAATATGAGTCATTAAAAAGAAAAACTAAATAAAACAAAACTAGGATTTAAAAAATAACTTGTAATTAAATTTAAATACAGACATTTTTGGAATTTCATTGTTTCCTACAACATATTAGTTTTAACATAGACTACTTTATTAGCATGTTACTTTTACCTTTAAAAACATCAGTTCAAGACATTAAATAGGCTTTTCATGTAAACACACACACACACACACTTTGTTTGGCATATAGAGAGCAACAAATTATATGATATGTAAATGATCTAATATTTTCACAGTTTTTTCTTACTTAAATAACTTGAAAATAACCTCAATAGATTGTTTGTAGGTGCTCAACTCATCTCATGTTAAGTACAAGAGACAAGATCCCTTCATGTGTAACAGAATGACCCATCAGCATTTCAGCTCTTTTGTCAACAGTTTCAGAAGAAATGGAAGGAATGGATTGGTCACAGAAGGCTCTTTAATAAGAAACTGATTAAGGCAAATTGTAACGTCACTGTGTCATGGTTTATGTCAATGGCCCCCAAGCCTTATGCCTTTGCATTATGCATTTGTGATTGGTTCATTTTCTAGCCCTTGAGTTGCCTAGGAGTAGAGCCAGGATGTGATGTAATGGCAGGAAGAAGGCATATATCTCTGTCTTGCCAGTTTCCACCTTGCTGATTGCAGCTGCCATGAACTGCAGCCCCACCATGCCACCCTACCATGGACTGGCAACTGAGCATGGACTGAAACCACCAAAAACTAAGAAATAAACCTTTCCTTTACCAACTTTAGGCATCAGGTATTTTGTCCCAGTGATGAGTAGAAAGTAACTAAGACAGAATTTGGTACCCTCAGGAGTGTGGTCATTGCTGTGACTATACCTGACCATGTTTTTCTAGGCTTTAGAAATGGCTCATGGGCAGAGTTTGGAAAGGTTCAGACATGTCACCTGGATTTATAGAACTGGATCAGCTTAGGCTGTTCTGTAAAGGAGATTCTGGTCAGAGCTCAGGAGACCAGAAGGCTGATAGAAAGCTGGATGGTAAAGACCAGGCTTGTGAGGTTTCTGCTGGGAAGGAGGACTGTATTGGTTGTTGGACTCCCTATGATGTGTGTTATGGCTTGGCAGAAAGTTTGTCTGCATTTTGCTCATGCCCAGAGACTTTGCCTGAGACTGAGATTAATGGCAATGGATTGATTAATCTGGCAAAGGAAATTTCAAGGCAGTCGAATGTTGAGGCTGTGGTATGGCTATTGTTGGGGGCTTTTAGCCAGATACATGTTTCAAATCAAGAGCAAAGAGCTCAGCAGGATAATTTAAAATGCTTTGAGTTTGGCCAGAAGGAAAACTCCAGTAAAGCTGTGGATTGTAAAGATAAAACTGAGACTTTGATTGGTGAGAAGGAACAGAGAAATAAGAAAGATGGTGAGAGGGCATCCCAGGATGCCATGGGTCTGTATCCTTTGCAGCCTCAAAACTGAAAAAGTGAAAAAATGTGCTCAGGGGAGAAAGCTGCAGAGCACCATGCTCCAGAATGGCAATGGAGGCCACATGAGGTTCCAGAATGGTGGCCACAGAAAGAAGTTTTCTTCACAATCAGGTTCACAGAGCCCAGTGATCCAGGCAATCGACCCCTACAGCCAAGAGAGAGGAAAGCCTGGCTACTGCTCCAGCTGGCAGCAAACCTTGGTGACATCCACATGGAGCCGATTTTAGGTGCAAGGAAAATGCACAAATTCTGAGGGTAAGACAGCTTCCACCTCGATTGCAAAGAGCCTGGGAGGCCAAGCAGTGTACCCCTGAGAGGTCAACATGTAAAGATGTAAGGATGGAGCCAAAGGTGCAGTGGAAATCCCAGAAGTTTGGAAACGCCAGGAATGTGGATCATCCAAGGAACATTTCAAAGAGCAAACAGAGAGGGTTTAAGAGAGAAGCTGCAGGAGCTGAAATCCCTGGAAGTGCCGTGGGGGTGGAAAAGCCTTTTGGAGCTTGCAACCAGATTTCCTCAAATGCTGAGCATGGAACTTTAGGACTTAATGTTTGCCCTGCTGGATGTTGGACTTGCTTTGTTTCCAATGCTTTATATTCCCCCTTTGTAACTTTTAAAATGGTAATGTTTATCTTGTGGCTTTACATTTCAAAAATGTTTACTCTTGCTTCATTTGTGCAGGGGTTTACAGTTACGAGTTTGCCATAGATATCAAGGAGACTTGGGACTTGGACTTCTCAGCAATGCTGAAAATGTTAGGGCTTTGGCAACTCTTGGAAATGGAATAAATGTCTTTTATATAAAGGATGTGCATGAATCTTTGGGGTTCAAGGGTGGAATGTCATAGTTTATGCCAGTGACCCCCAAGCATCATGCCTTTCTATTATGCATTTGTGATTGGTTCATTCTCCAGTGCTTGGATTGGGGGTGTGAGTGCTACATTGTCCTAGGGTTGGAGCCAGGATATGATGTAATGGCAGGAGGAAGGCATGTCTCTCTCTCTTGCCAGTTCCCACCTTGCTGTTTGCAGCTGCCATTAACTGCAGCCCAGCCATGCCACCCTGCCATCGAGTGGCAACTAAGTATGGACTGAAACCTCCAAAAACTAAGAAATAAACCTTTCCTTTCCCAACTTTGGGCATCAGGTATTTTGTCTCAGTGATGAGTAAAAAGTAACTAAGACACACTGTTATAGATTAAAAACTGGTGGTCAACTTAAGGTAGGGGAATTATATCAGTGTGGTGCTGAGGCTAGATGTTCCACCTGAGGAAAGTTACTAGCATAAATAGAGACCTGGAGAAGATGAGTGAGGTGCTGTGGGTCTCTCTAAGTGTTGCTGTTTGAGCTGTTGGTTCTCCTGGAGGAGCTCATCATGATTAGCTTCCCCAGTGTGAATTTGACTTTTGTCATCTGAGAATTTCAGGACTTTGTTGATGAAGATGGTTGGGGTTCACTTTGGGGGAACTCTGGTCCTTACATCGAGCATTGATTCCTGGCTCTGGAAGGGAAGATGTGTGCTGTTTAATCTCCAGGAGAAACTCATCATGCTGGCTTTCTGGCATGTACTCAACTGTTCTTATCATCGGAGGAGCTTGGGACCTTTCTGTCACTGATGATGGCTGTGGTGCTTTTCAGGACAGCTCTGGTTCTTTATTATGTGTGTGACTTCTTGGCTCTACTGCACAACCCTCAACCTACCAGCACAGCTCCTTTACCCAGATGGCATAGACTTTCTAGCTTCCACCACTGACCTTTGGGCATTCCCAGCACGGATCCATAAAACAGACTGTTGTGAGTCCTTCTTGTGGACTCTAGACCTCCAGCTGGACTTGTGGGAGGCATTGTCATGTATTCTGGGTCTTCATCTGGACTCATGTAGGACATTGCTGTGGGATTCAGACCCATGGCTGAATATTCTGGGTCTTTAGTGTTGTGGACAGATTTCCTGCAATTTCTTGTGTTAGCTCTGGGTGACCATCATTAAATAATATGGTAAATTCTGTGTCCTGATTGCAATTGTTCTCCTCACAACCCCTGATTAGAACAGTCACTTTCCACAACTTTAAGGTTTTATTTTTGTTTATATTTTTATAATCAGTGTTAACAACTTGCATCCAATGGTATTGAAGGAAAAAAGTCATAGTGCTATCCAGAATGGTTACATAATGCATAATGGGAGAAGAGAGCAAGAAATAGATGAAAGGAAGCCCTACTTTTAGAGATCATCAAAAATTATTTATGAACAACCTAGAAATTTAGAATAATTCATTAATTAATGAAAACAGTTATCTATCTTAATGAAATTTAAAAGTCAGGATAAGAATTACAAAAGTAATTGCATTTTACATAACTACTTAAAAACTGATTTTATATTACAAAAAAAAAAAGCTAAACAATTTTGCCACTTCTGTTTCCTTAAGCTGAGATTCCTCTGTGGTGAACCAGTCCATTACTATAGGGCAAGTCGGGATTTCTCAATAACAGATATTTAAAAATCTTAATCACTTTGAAATAAAGTACCATATTTAGACACTTCTTACTGGATATTTTGAGCAACATGACTTAATAGTTGATTCCAAGTTTTTATTGCAAGAATTATTTTGTACCACTATCCCCAAAGCAGTAGTCTTTTTGAAATGTCTTTTATATATCAAAAGAAGTTATCAAAAGCATGAAACAAGTATGTCTGAGAAATGCTTAGAAACTCTTGAATCATTGTGTTGACTTTTGTGTTTTGCTTTTAAATGAAAGTATAGTCACTAAATTTCTTTCTATGAATGCTTCAGCTGCTACAGATATCCAGAACCAGAACTGTACTGAATACTACCACGTGGGAATGCATACATATATTAATAATTTAAAAAATTCTAAATCCTTGTTATGATTGATACCTTGTGTCACCTTAAGAAGTTTATACATTTAACTGAGAGACACATCAGGGAGGCAGGAGCCTCACTTTGTAAATATCCTCATCCTGTGAAAGAGGAGGGGACAGATGTTTCTTGAGTGCTACATGTGCCCTAGGGGGTGAGGGGTGGCCTGTGTCCAATATAAAGGAGGAGAAGGGGCTTGTTCTTCTACCCTTCACTCTTGTTGCTTTACTGTCTTCTCCTGCCTTGAAGTGTTGCCCCTGTGCTGTGCCACCTTTCCTTGGAGCCAGCTCATTGCGAACTGAAGCCTCCACAAACTCTAAACTAAGTAAATCATTCCTTCCTTGATTTTGGATTTGAGGTATGTTGTCCCAGCAATGAGACAAAAGGAACCAAGACAACCCTCTTTAAGGGTTTATATATTTATGAAAATAATGTTTTCAAATACACCAATGTTTCAGAGATAATAAATAAAATATTTCTAAAAAGAAAAGAAAAAATACTGGCAAATAATGTTATTTATCATTTTTTACCCCAACCTTGCTGCCTTATGGCTGCTATTTCCAAAATAATATGAGGGTGCTCAAAGCTCTGGACATGACAACACTATTACACATATCATGCATAATACCAGAGTGTCCTTTCCTAGACTAGTATTATTGATGCTGCTAGAAAATTGCTAAGACTTTCATCATAACTGCTTTGGCTCTATTACAGTGCTACTGAATATTCTTAACCTGTGTACTTTCCTTTCCTTTTGTACACTCTTCCTTGTGGACTAACAAGGCTTTAGCAAATTAGGATGGGGCCAGGGATTTAGCCCAGTGGCTTAAGCACTTGTCTGGCAAGTGTGAGGTCTTGAGTTTGATCCCCGGTACCAAAAAAAAAAAAAAAATGGCCGATTTAAAACAAAGTAGGATGGAGAAATGGGTTCATGTGATAAAATTATTTTCAAACTACATTTTCAAATAGCCCTAAATATTCTTTTGTCTCTAAAGAGTGTTTTCCTTCTTTCTTTTCTTATTTCTTCCTTCTTTTATCTATGGCTTCCTTTCCCTCTATCTTACTTCCCTTCCCTCCTCTCCTTCTTTCACTCTCTTCTCCATCTTTTTAAAATAATATTTCAGTGAGAAATATTTTTTCCAGAAGATTTCAAATATCAAACACACACAACTCATTCACAGAAGGCATTAAATGTAGCATTTGAAGACTAACACTATGTGCCATTTTATGACTTTAAAGCACTGTGTGGAATTGCGTTCAGAGTGCTTGAATATCAAAAGGCAAAAAGTCCAACAGAAGAAATAATTGTAGTTATGTTCTCCATAAAAGATATTTGCAAACTGTTTTCTTAGCAGACCATTACCTAAAACAGTTATACAATTCTCCTTGACAATATAACACAATGTTACACAATTTCACTCAGATATCAAAGGCAGTTTATAGGTGTTTTCTAAAGTGGAGTGGGTATTTGTTCCTAAGACTATAAATGGCATATATTCCTATAAACATATAGCTGAGAACAGAAGGTAAATAACCAAGAAATTCTCGAAATATTTGTTTTATAGTGTTCACTCTCATTGTAGACCTAAGAGTCAGCCATCAGGCATCTGCTCTCTATAACATGCTATATGAAGGCTTCATTTTGTGGTCCACTTTGCATTTCATTTCGCAGTGTAAACTGACTATAGGAGCTGAGAAATATTCCCCATAGGAAATCTGTTGCTTCCTTTTCTTTATAGCGAGCTTCAATCTCAAAACCTTCTAGTATTTGCATAGGGCATTCTTCAAAGTTAGAGAAAAGTGACTTTACTGCTAATGTCCTTGCCATTAGGCCCTGATGTTGCCTGGGGTTGCAGAAAGAATTTCAATGTGAAGTCTGAGAAATTTCTCTTAGGGAGAGGTTAGGAGATGGAAGGCTTCTGTGGGGACCAGATGAGTGACTGCATTTGAACTCATAACTTGGTTCTGACCTGCAGAAGTGCCTTTCAATTACCTTACTCTCTTAGTTACTGATCATGACTGGAATATAACCCCACAACTTATAAAGAGGGAAAGGTTTATTTTTATTCATGGTTATAGACCCTGCTCAGGTCCAAGGAAACAACCAGCCTAGTGGAAGGGTCTGGTGAAGAAAAGCCGCTCACATCATGGTGAACAGGAAACAAAGAGAAGAGAGGAGATAAGGAGGAAGATGTACCCACTGATAGGCTCTGACCCAGTAGAAAGGCCCCCCTGAGAACATCAAGCCTATGAATCCATCACTGGACAGATTCGCTGATGAATAAAGCACCCCATAATTCAAATATGTTCCAAACACATTAGGCTTTTAGAGAATATTCCAGATCTAAACCATAACATTAAGTCTGTGAACTGAAAAAGAATTGTTTATTTTATGAAAAAATGAAATAAAATTATATAATGGAATAACGAGAGAACAACAATAGGTGTTACACTGTGTATCATTATCTTCAGAGTAGTCACTTACAGTATGAGACATAAATTAAAAAGATTCTTACCAAAAAGAAACAGACCGTAACACTAATCTTTCATTGCAACAGAGATAAACTAGCAGCATACATGAGAATGATTAGCATATATTTAAATATTTTAAAACAATGGAATTTGTAATTTGGGAGAATATTTGCACTTCTTCCTATTTTCTATTTATCTCTTCTTTTGTTCTTTGTTTCTCATAAATGAGAAATCATGCAGTATTTGAACTTGTATGTGAATTATTTCACTTAACATTATTCTCTCAAGTTGCACTCATTTGGCAGATTCGTTGTCCTTGGGCTCATTGGACCTGTAGATATTTTGGGTTGTGTCTGCATAGTATTTAACTTTTAAAAAATTTATATAACATCTCAGATAACTGTGGACACTATGTTGCTTCTAAAGTCCATCCAAAAGGCATTGGCAAAGAACAGCTTCTTCCTTTCCATGCAGAGCTCATGTGGTTTGTCTGCTTTCTCTTGTACTAGCAATCCTGATGTCAACGCACAATGAGTTTGGTGATGAAATTGTCAACGTGGTGCTACAGGCATTTGAGTATATCAAGTGTGCAATGAATGTGTACAAAAAACACAAGAAGTTAAAAGAGTATATAAGAATAGTATTTACATTCTGACAGCCCTTAATGATGATTAAAACAAAATTTCCACACAAAGAGGGTTGATTTTAACAAAAGAATTTGTGCTACATTTTTGTCTCTGAAGTTTAATCTAATTCTATTTTTTTGACAAATTATCCATAGATTTTTTAGACTTGTGATCTCTTGACTATTAAATGCCCCTATTTGAGATTCCTAGTCAGATAATTGCTGAAAGAAAAAATTTGAATATGGTCTGCTTCATATCTAAAATCCCCTAATTATAATTTTTTAGTCCTCTAAAATTTTGTACAGTATCAGGTTTCAAATTGGCCTAAAAACCTCAATATGCTTTCCTTTTTCAAAATATTATTTTATTCCAATAGACCAAACATTTTTATTTTGAATAACTTTGTTTACACTGCTAAATCAATTTATTCCAGAATCAAACTAGATAACTCATTATGTATGAATTATGTTTGATGTTTCAGTTATGGTAATTTGCAAAGTATCATGTGACATATATTTTTACAAATAAATTAGTATAACTTACATCTCTTTGAATATATCTCTTTGAATATATAATTTTATTTACTGCTATAAAATATGTAAAAGTTTATTATTAAGGGCAACTTTGATATAATTGTAACTACCACCTATAAAGAGAAGTAAAGCAGAGAGGAGATATTTTAAATATGTGATAATAATAGTTTTATTCTATACATAAGATAATAAAATCAAAGATGATATTCAAAACAGGGGTTACAACTACTTGTCTATTATAAATTGCTTCTCCAAATTTCTCTACCAGTGCTCCAATGAAATCTTTCAAATACCCTTTGTGAAGAAAAAAGACTTTATATTAAAATCAAAGAAAACAAAATTGAATACCTACTAAAGCATAAACTGCATGGAAATAGTTTGTAAAATCTCATCTACGTGCCCTGATTTTTTCAGTTCTTATAATCATCAGATTTATATGACTCATTGTAATATTTGCTAAGACACAATGTAACTGTCCTCTATAGTCTAGCTAAAGATTTATTCAATTCAGGGAGAGGAAAACCCAAAATCTTAACTTGAGCCCTTGGTCCACTAGTTCTGCAATTCCTTGGTTTCTCCAACTCTAGCATTGCCTCTCTGCCTGGTCAACTGTAGGACAGATCTGTGCTACAAAGAGCAAATTTTGTTTTTGCTTGGGAGGTTCAAGCCAGGGTGTGTTAATGGTTCTCCTAAAAGGCATGAGCATGTTATTGGTTTGCTTTTCCTTCATGTTACCTTTCAGTCCTTGATTTGAATTGACTTTCAGTGAAACAGTTAAAAGCTTCTGCTGAGGCATGAGATTCAGTGTCAGCATTCAGATCTTTGATCCTGTTGGAGACATTTGACTGCCTGTAAGAAAGGTTTAGTTGTCACTCCTCTGCAGGCAGCGGACACATTGAAATGATCCATAATCTTTTCCTGGATTCCTCTCATGTGAGAGCTTCAACATGCACTTTGCTGCTTGTTGCGAAGTTGCTGTCAACATCACACAGGTATTTAACAACCACTGGTTTTGTGATCCAGAGGATAAGATCTAAAAGGGCAGTTGCAGAAAACAGAGAAACTATTCAAAAATGGAGAAAAATTGTTCTTATAAAATTCATAAAACCATGTGACCTAAACTGATATATTAATAGTGGTTAAGAGTAATGAATAAAGAAGATATTCTAATGTATTTATTGCCCAACCAGTACATAAGAAGAGTGTTTGCTGTACCTTTGTGTCAAATTTGTCTGCCACCACTCATGTCAGTATTGGATTATGGCATATCTCCCACCAAGAAGGAACACTAGGAATATTACCATTCAGTGTCGTAGTTGCTAAGAACTTGTTGCATTTTAACAATATATGCTTGATTCTCAAAATCTTACAAAATGCAATAATAATGCTTGCATCATTATGCAGTGTAGTTTGTAGAATTATGTCCATGTCCTAATTAAAATATGCTCAATTCCTAACTTCTGGTAAACTCATGGCGAATGTGACCTTATCTGGAAATAATGTTCTTACAGATATAATCAGGGTGACCTTACAGTGGATGAGAATGGACCTTAATTCAATGACTCAAGTGCTTAATCAAAGAGGAGGTAAGGATAGAGAGAAGGGTTGAAGAGAGGGGAGGGGAATGGGGGAAAAAGAAGACATAAAATATATCAAGTACAGGTACAAATTCCCTATGGTGAATGGGATCATTGTGCCTACCTAAATTGGACCAATGAAATTAAATGTAATTTAAAAAGAAGACAATTGAAAAATAGACACACAGGAAAGAATATCCTAAAAGAAGGAGGCAGAGATGTGAGTATTGCAGGTATCAACAGTAAATACCAAAGCCTAGGATAAAGAAATGGAATAAACAGCTCTAAGAGAGATCGTGAAGTCCTATTTTAGGAAATGTGTTATTTGTTGGGAATATGAACTGGCATTTATATCCACTCTTTTTCACAGTAACAGATAACATGTAGCTTGTACTGCATGTCCAGGGAAGTTGCAGTCATCTCTATAGGTATAATTGTTGGTCTAAATATATTAGCTCCCTGTAATGGAATCTGTGTATATAGCCAATGTTAGAAGAACTAGAACCCTGAAGAAAAATTGCTTTAGGTACAAGTGGACAATGTGGGGAGCAGATAAGCAAGATGAACAGACCTCGGCTTTGAAAAATGAAGTTGCACTCCTGCATTAATCAGTATGAAGCCAGAACTGGCTCTGATTTCCATCGTCCTTTTTATTCCATCTAACTATGGTTTGGCTTATGCAAACTTATGCTAACTGATAACAGTACAAAGGAACTTAGAGAAGAGTATCACTGGGACAGGGAAGACAGGTAACAGGTCTTGTGATTGCCTGCATTTTTACATTAAGTTATGCAATTATAATGTTAAAAGAATTAAATTTGATGTTCTAAAAACATTAACATCATAGTAACTCCTGTTTATTTAGCACTCATTGTGTATCAGGCACTGTGTTAGACACTTGCCATATTTTATCTCTTTATGCTGTTACATCCCATAACACTATTTGACAGGTCTTGCTCATGCCACAGATGAGGAATCTGACACTCACTCAATGAGTTTTTATTAATAACAAAACTATATATCTAGTTACACAGGGGTCAAACAATTCTAAATATGTTTGGCATGGAAACTGTAATTTTTTCATGATGTATCTATTTAAAAAATCAGTATTTTATGGGTTTTAGTAAAGTCCTAGTTTTAGTAAGGAAGAGAGAGACAGGGAGAGAGAGAGAAAGAAGAGACAGCAGAAAGACATAGGGAAAAAGAGAAAGAGAGACAGAGAGAGAGACAGAAAGAAAGGAAAACAGAGAAAGACAGAGAGATATACTCAGTTTTCTGAAGAGTTTTTGATGCAGCAAAGAATATCTGTGGCCAACAATCCCATCATATCTTCCCAGGCCTGAGGTCCACTCAAACTCGTTTGTTATGTGATCATTGCCTTTTATGACATAGGGTATGAGGCTTGGGATTAAAGAAATTACCTCAACTCTAATGACTTTATATCCATACCTGTACTTCAGATTTTCTACATCTAGAAAGAATTGCTTGCCTCCTTGTGTTTGAACTGTCTTCACATGATGCACACAGATCAATGCATCTGAAGGTAATGGCAGTTTTTGCAAAGAGTCTGATATTAAACGTCTAGGCTTTAGGGGTCAGACGCTGTTTTTCATGACTGCTTAACTCTGCTATTTTAGTGTGAAAGCATCCGCAGGTAATTCAAATGGATGTGAATGTGCTCGAACAAAACTTTACTTATGAAAATATTTGGCTGAGAAAACTGGCCCATGGGTCACTATTTGCTCACCCTTAATGTATGGTACTGATATAAGGGCAAGAAACTCCCAACCTAGTAGTTGTCCAGTATGAGTTCATGTTCTTTAAAAGAATGAATTTTAGGAACAACAGCGATTAAGAGCAGAATGTATTTATTGGGTGAAATAAAGCTTCTGTTTGAAAGAGAGACATAAATGGTCCCAGTTGGGTAGACAAAGACTCTGTCTTTTCTAGGAACTTTTAGAGAGTAAAACCACAAAGTGAGGCGGGTCTATAATGAGAACTCACAAGGTGGGCATGAGGTGGGACAGAACTGTGGCCAACCAATAAGACTATGGGTATAGAAGTGAGTCACGCAGCAAGTGGGCATGAATACAGAACAAGGCCTTTCACTCTAGGAGGTTGGGTTAGTGGCTTCTTTTGTCTTCCTCAGGGTGATAGAGACCTATTTAGAATATCAGTCCATGATATTCATCCTTAGGTTGTGGGTGCATTTGTTTGATCTTCTGCACTGGCTCCTTCAAGGGCCCAACCCTGTCTGACTGTCTATAATATTTTTATTTAACTTAGTTGCCTATAACAATCTCCCTCTGAGTAAGCAACACAAACTGCCATGAGGGAGTAATGGGTGATGAGTGATCTGGCTTCTTCAGAATAAAGGGAGTCAGTTGGCAGTCAGGGAGACCATGTGAAGGGTCTACCTAAAGGATCTCAGTAGATACCAGGTGTTTGTGTCTTGGGTAGGCACACAGCTTTAAGTCTGGAGGAGGCAAAGGCAAATAATTAAGCATGTATGGATCAAAGAATAGAAACAATAAGATAATTATGAGTAGAGTTAACAAAGATATCCACCAACAGGGGCTTAGCAATGGCTCCCATGTGGAGGATAACGATACAGTACAGGGAATTTTAGTCTGACATGTCACTGATTTGTCATCTAATACCTTGAACAGCTATTGAGATATTAGCAGAAAATCAGGAATGTACACACAGTATTTAGGTTTTACAAGTGTACAGATGCCCCCTGTGCTGCTATGAGAATGCCTGATGCCATTCAATTTTGGAAGATTGTCTATCTCATTAATTTTACCTTTTCATTTAGGAGAGAGAGACCAGCTGAGGTGTCATTTAAGACCCACTAAGTATAGTTAGTTAAGGCCTCCATATGAGTTGTACAATCTTTTTTCTAGACAAAATATGGTGGATCCCAGTAAAAGGAATCTAAAGGAAATCTAGCATATTTGTTATTGGTTTTATCTCTATGATTATTTGGAGTTTGGCATATTCTAGGCTAGAAAAAATTTTAAATAAAGCATGTATAATCAAAGTATGTATACAAAGCCATGTATAATCAAATAATGGGCATTTAGAGCTCACAGGTAAGTTTAGAAACTGTTTCTAAGAGATAAAAATTATAATCTATTGGCTCTTAGGTCTATTTATTGATGTAGTCTGATAGTTTGTCATGACTCTGTAGCTTTAGTTTAATTATATCTAAATTTTGATAACATATGAAAACCAAATTAATATATTATTTTGACCGACTGAATTCTCTTAGATTTTTGTATATGAACAACAATATGTACTGTATCACCAAAAACCAGCCTCAGCATCATTTTGTTTAGTTGGCAACTTGAATATATATATTTTAGTTTTTAGACAGATACAACCTCTCCAGGAAGGAAGCTAGGCTTTAGGCATAAGCAAAGGGATGAGTGAAGAGAAAGTTATCCCAGTTATAGCTTTAAGCTATATATATATCTTTATAGCTATATAGATATAGATATATGTAGATATAAATATAATAGGTATAGATATAGCTATGGATAAATATACAGATATACATGTATGTTTTATGACTATTTATTGAGATGTGATGCCTGGAAGGAGGACCAGAGTTGAGCAGGACAAACACACATGTACCAGTATCCAGCAATAGGCTAGTTTTTACCTCTCACCATTATTACTCAGGGCTCCTCCTCAGAGATGACAAGTACAGATGACAGAGTGGCCGGAGGGAGGAAGCTGAGCGCCCTGAGGGCCTTCAGCTCTGCTGGACCAGCTGATAGGACGGCTCTGAACTCTGGGGCTTCATATCAGACTTAAATTCTGTTTAAGTCTGCACAAGGGTAGTCACTTCTTGGTTTCCTTGTTTTCTCTCTTTGGTTTTCTCCCAGTCCTGATTATAGAATACTAGGGAAGCAGTTTTTACTAAAGTATCAAGTGAACTATCTGGAGCAAAGGCTATCATTTGTAACTTTTTTTTAATAACTGGGATTAACTGGCTAATAAACATATCTTTAAGCAAAATCTGCCCCACTTTTGACTCAGGATCTAGGGAAGTATGTTTTATCAGTGCCTCTAGGAAACAATCTCAGAAGTCAGAGGGGTTTTCATCTTTCTTCTGAAAAATAAATGACAATTTAAAATCACTATAATGCTTGGTTTTTGTCCTTAGATCTTCAAGAAAACACACTTGAGAATTGCTAGGCCAGTAGAGGGTCCTGGGTGGGAGCTGCTTATGCTCCAGTGGGAACTGGTGGTTACCCTGGCTGTCTATCCTCTAAAATTAACAATATGGTATTTATCGCCACATGTAATAGTAGCTTGCAATACTGCTTGTCTCGCATCAGAAATCAATGCTTGATTTAAGATTAACATTACATCTTTCCAGCCTAGCTTATAGGTCTGAGTAAATCCTCTAAAGACATCCTTGTACACATCAGAGTCATCTGAACATTGTCCTAGTCCTAGTTTAAAACATCTTAAGTCACTGAGAGAAAAAGGCACATGAATTCTGGAAGTTTGAAATTGTCCATTTACTTCCTTAAAGGATATTGTCCTTGAAAAGTTGAATAAACTCAGCTAAAGATGGGTATGACCCGGTAGAGGTCTGGAATACAGCTGGTCTAGGAGCCCCATCCTCAAGGCTGGAAGGCAAGTGGGGGAAACCTGAGGTCCAGTAATGTTAAGAGGGGTTTTGATTAAGTCTGTCTTGTCTTCAGATTCCAAAGGGTGGGGAGGATCCATCTCAGGCTCCAGAATAGTGAATGTCTTAAGGGTCTGAATTGCCTGTTTTTCTTGTGGTTCATATTTACATTTTGAATTTTAATAGAGACTATTTCTTAATTCAAAGAAAGTCTGAACAAAAGACAACTCTGACCATGTTCTCTCCTTTTTATAGTATGTCTCTAGTTGTAAAAGAACAACATAATTAATACTTCCCTTTGCATTCCATTTTGGTCCTATGGGTTACATAGGCCACACACATGTGCAGAAAATATCAAACGGCTCTTTTTCAACATGTAAGGATCAAATATCTTCCAGTGCTTAAGAATGGATTCCAATGGATTAAGAGGCTTTGGCATTGAGTTATTCATGTCTGTAATGTAAAAAGCAAGATGTAGGAGTTAAACATCTTTGAGCACTTAACACTGTATTCCAAAAGTGTATGAAACTTTGATACTGAACCATATAGCAATGCGAAAATAAATAACTGAATGTCCCCTTCTTATTTCTATTTGCTAATGTCCTCAAGGCATCCCTTGCGTTGATTCCACTACAGGGCAGGTGGATGCTATCTGGAGAGAGCAGAAGACAAAATTCAGCCAGCCTATTCACCCTAGAATGGGCACACAATTTTATTTTCCTGGATAGCTCATGAACTTTGTTTCCATAAGTCTAATTGTGATATGAATGTTTGAAGACTAAAACATAATCTTATAACTTATAAACTACTGCTATTTCTTTATTGGAAGAGAGCATGCATGGATAGTTAGAGCACTTCTCTTGCCATACTGTGCAGGAGACTCCTGCCCTCCTCCCCTGCCATAAGAGAAACACCTGAGGTGCACCTCCCTTGACCCTTGAGCAAAGTGTTCAAAGCATTTGTGTCTTCTATCTCATTACATAGGCAATCTTTCTTAGCAGAGGGACATGGTTATGCTTTATTTAATTTTTTATGACTTTGAAGCTCACAGGTTAAACTTATCCATATCATTTAGTAATCACATTTTACACATTAGTAAAGGCACATCAGTCTTTTATTTATACAGAAAAGGGTGACTAAAATCTCTTTTTCTCTTTTTTCTCTTTGTTAACATATGTCTACACAAATGCAAATCATTTCCTACTAGTTTCTTTGATGTGTAAACAGTTGTTGTAAGTTATCTCAACCTAATTTCTGAAAGGAGAGGTAGTCTAATTGCCTGGAAAGATTAGGGAATGTTTTTAGTTTACTAGCAGAGATATATAAGTAAGATAGGTACGTGGAGATATTTTCTGTAGTTGAGAGCCAGTTTCCACTGAGGAAAATTTGGGTATATAACAGAGGGTAGCCCTGGCCATGAAACATCAGTTATTCTCAGTTTCTATTGCCTCAGATAACTAGAAGTCAGTCTCCAAAAAGAAATCTAGTTGTCTGTCTGGTCAACATTCCATTGGCCATTGGCTTCAAAGGGAATTCATCAAAGAGATGCTGGAGAAAATTGTCCTCTGCTTTAAGAGTGACAGCTGTATGAAAGCTGTTAGCTTGCAGAGTAACCAGTGTTTGCCAAAGTTCTATAAGGGATACTTTAAAATCTGAGCAAGATCATTTACTCAGTATTTTATAAGTTTACATTAAAGGTTTACAACTTATTATTGAAGTACTTTCTTATACATATAAAGAAGATGTTGGAAAGCCTCCCTTAGTCTAAATGTGTTTTGGTCCCTTAAGTGTGCTGCTTTTGGAAATGGCTCCTTCTGGTTTCACCCAGAAGTTGGTTCTTTCCTCTGTGTCTCAGGTTCATTTGCCTTAAGAAGAGCTTCCCAGAACACTAAGCTGAGAAATAACTTTTATGCGTGTGCTCCTGGGCAGACAAAATTCCAATATCTCATTTGACTCAGAGATGGGTTATGTGTCCCTCACCTAAGATGACTTTCTGTCTTCAGCATTAAAAACACCCATATTCTATGTACTCAACTAAGTGGGAGGAAAAGTTTGGAACAGTCTAGAGTTCTTTATAATTTTACATGCTTCTAAAAAGTAAAGTACAAGGTGGTGGGAAAATATGAGTAGTAAAGCCAAATTAAAGAAACTGAAGCAGGGCAGGTTTGCCATTTCCTCTGTGGTGCAGAGGAGAATCATAGCCAGTCTGTTCCAATGAAACCTGTCCTTCAGATCTTACAGTTGACCACCAGCCTGGGGCTGTTTAAATGCTGGAAGGAGCCCTGCGTCTCATAGGCATCTATATTCTCTAAGTCTCAGCTAAATTTTATTTAATAAGATTCTTTTTACAGAAGTTTATATTTAAGTCTTACTAGGGAGGTTCTAATGTTACTTTCTCTAGCACTATTGTCTAAATAAAGTCAAGTGATAAGTACTAGTAAATTTAGTAAATAGTTTAAATGCAACATGTACAAGAACAAAACCTTATAATTTTCCCATGTTTTAACTTGGATATAGCATCATTTTAACAACACTATAACAAAGCATAAGCAGTTATAAGCAATGTGCAAAGACATGTACACACACACACACACAAATAGACAAAATATGATCAATGATAAGAAATGGGCAAAGACAAAAAATTTGCAGCATAAAAATTTGTTACCTAAATGAGTCTCAGTCCAGAGTCTATGAAACAAAAGCAAACCATCACCTCATTCAGTGACTTCAGTGGAACTTCCAATTGATATAAGGGAAAGAAACTCTAAACCTAGTAGATGTCCAGTATGAGTTCATGTTCTCTAAAATAAAAGAATGAATTTTAGGAACAATGGAGTTTAATAGCAGAATATATTTATTGAGAGAAAAAAAAATCTTCTGTCTGAGAGACAGAGAGAAGTGTTTCTGAGTGGGTTGCCAGAGACTCTGTGTTTTCTAGGGAATTTTATAGAGTAAAACCACAAAGTGAGGCAGTTCTAAAATGGGCACTCACAAATTGGGCATGAGGTGTAACAGAACTATGGACACCTAATTAAATTATATTTACTCAGGTAAAAGTGATTAAATCAGGGACAAATGGGGAAGCAAGTTTCATAACATAACAAGCAGGCATGAATACAGAACAGTACCTCTGTCTGTGGGGTTGGGTTAGTGGCTCCTTTTGTCTTCCTCAGGATGATAGAGACCTATTTAGAATATTAATCCGTGATGTTTACCTTAGGTTGCCTGTAACAGTATCACTATTGTATTTTTCTCTGTCAACTACAAATGTACTTAACTGTGAATAATCCTACAATATACTTTCAAACTTCTACTATCTTTTCTTTAATTTCAGAAAACAAAATCATCCTTAAACCTATGTGTCTATTTATCTAGCTATCTTGCTTCTACTGCCAATTTTACAAATTGACTTTTAAACCCTTACAATCTATGTTTAGGATAGTCCCTCTCTTTCTCTTACATGCAGATGCAAGCAAACATAAACTTATTCAGTCTGATGTTGAATGCCATCACTACCCATCCACTTGTGCCACTACCTGAGAATAATATACTGCTCATTTAATGCTTCTATATTTTCTTTTTGTAGGTTCTATTGCCTAAAATATTCAGCTAGGTTCTACTTACCCAAATGTTGCACAGGTAAAAAACTTCTGAAAATATACAACTTTCCCAAGTATCCTGTTATAAAATTTATCTAAATTAAGTCAGTAGCATTTGTGATCTGTGAAAGACTATTTATTTCATGCACATATTTTGCTGCCTATATAGGCTCTTGGTATTCAGGAGGGAAGAAAAGTCTAAAATTCCTGCTTACATAGCATTTAAATTCTAGAGAGGAGACATTCATTTCTGCAGTAATCTCAATAGAATCTTTTGCTGTTACTAATCAATGCTGTGTGTCCTATCATTCCATCTAAGTAATCTGATAATGTACCAAAAAAA
>PVJX010019578.1:0-34667 GCA_004027295.1 Dolichotis patagonum | reverse complement strand
ATCTGCAGTATAGGTCCATGAGATGGGTGGGTTCCCCAAGGGGTGAGCCCAGTGGCGGCAGTCTCAGGCATCTCAGGCCTGTGGCAGGCTTCTGTGATGTTCCCAGTGGAAGGGTGAGCTCAGCAGGGGCAGTCTGAGGCATCTCAGGCCTGCGGTGGGCTTCCACAATGTTCCTGGTGTAAAGGTATGCCCAGCAGCAGCCAGAAGTTGTTTTCTTTCAGTACTTCACTCCATGATCTTCTTGACTTGATGGTTTGTGTTGAAAAGTCTGCCATGATTCTGATAGGCTTTGCTTTATAGGTGATCAGTTTCTTTTCTCTAGTAGCTTTTAATATTCTATTATTATGCCAAATTTCTGGGATCTTGATTATTATATGTCAACGTGTAGATTTATTTTGTTTATGGCTCATTGGAGTTCTATATAACTCACTTATCTGTATATCTGGTTCTTTTCCCATGTTTGGGAAACTTCTGCTATAGTACCTGCAAATAGTCTTTTTATGTACTTTGTAGTATCTCCTTTTTTGTTTACACCTATTGGTCTTATATTGTTTCTCTTTGCATTATCTTGCATCTGTTGAATTGTTCTTTCCTGATTTCTTGCTATTTTTAATAGATTTTTCCTTTCATGATCACTAGTCACAATCTTTCCTTCAAGGTCTAAGACTCTGTCTTCAGTTTCATTTATGCAGTTTTGCCAGCTTTCAATGGAATTTTGATTTCCTGAATGTCTTTGAATCTGTTTCATGTATTCTAATAGTTTCATTGAAGGTTTCTATCATTTTGCTATGCTGCTCTATTTTTTTCTATCTATGTCTTCTTTGGATATACTCACCATTTCTTTCATTGTGTTTATCATTTCTGTTTTTACTTGAAAAACTATTTCTTATCTATTTTCATTTACAGCTTCCTGGAGTACTTTCTTTACTTCTATTGGTATCATTTCAGAAATTCCAGGTGTGTGATTTCTAATTTAACCCATATCTATGTCTCTTATACTAGATCTGGATGGGCTGGAGGTTTGAGAATGTATTTTGTTCTTTCATTTTGGCATTTTCTTGTGTTCCTTCAATTCAATTGGATGCCAAGTCCTAGTTGCTTCCTGCAACTGGCAACCTGTCCTGCAGTAGACCTCACTGAGGATTGCTAATGGCTTGAGATCTCTCTGTGCAGATTCTTGGTCCCTGTGGACTTCAGAGATGGTTCCTGGTTGTGGGAGGTTCCCTGGGGGCAGACCCTCAGTCCCCACAGGACTCCTTGATGAATCTCAGATGATTGCAGGTCACTGGGCACATACTCTTGGTCCCCTCAGGCCTCAGAGATAGTTTCCAGTGTGGGCAGGTTGCTGGGCACAGGCTCCCAAACTTCACAGGCCTCAGCAAAGTTTCCATATGAGTATGGATTGCTGGGTGCAGTTTCCCAGTCCCTAGGAGCCTCACCTACAGTTCCTGGGCATGGGTAGGTCATTGGGCACAGATTCCCAGTCACTTTGTGCCTCACTTTGGGTTCTCAGATGACCTCGGGTCTCTCGGTACAGATTTTTGGCCCCCACAGGCCTCAGAGATGGTTTCCAAATTTAGGCGGATCACTGGGTGTAGCTTTACAGTCTCCAGGAGCCTTATCTAAGGTTCCTGGGTGTGGGGGGTGGTCACTCTGCATAGCTTCCAAGTGCCTGCAGGCCTCATTGTGGGTTTGTGGATGACCATGGGTTGCTGGGCACAAAATTTTGTCCCTGAAGGCTCCAGAGATGGTTCCTGCAGGTATGTAGATTGCTGGGTGCAGCATCTCAGTTCCTAGGAGCCTCACCTGTGGTTCCTGGGTGTGGGCAGGTCAGGGGCATGAATTCCCAGTCTTTGTGGGCCTCTCTGTGGGTTCCAGGATGACCATGGGTTGTCAGGTACAGACTCCTGTTCCCCATGGGACACAGAGATGGTTCCTATTTGTGAGCAGGTTACTGGATTCAGCTTCTCAGTTCCCAGAAACCTCACCCATGGTTCCTGAGTGTGGGTGGATCATTGGGTGTGGCTTCCTGGTCCTTGTGGGCCTCACTGTGGGTTCCTGGATGACTGTGTGTTGTTGGGTGTGGACTGCTGGTGTCTGTGCACCTCAGAGATAGTTCCCAGGTTTGAGTGTGTTGCTAAGCAGACTCCCAAACCCTGTGGGCCTCAGCAAAGATTGCTGGATGTCTGTGGGTCACTGGGTACAGCTTCCTAGTCCCCAGGAGCTTCACTTATGGTTCCTGGGTGTGGATGGGTCACTGTGCACAGCTTTCCAGTCCTTGTGGGCCTCACTGTGGGTTTCTGGATGACTTTGGGTTGCTGGGCTCAGGCTCTTGTTCTCCATGGGGCTCAGAGGTGGTTCCTGCATGTAAGTGGGTCACTGAGTGCTGCTTTTCCTTTCTTATATGTCATTTATAGAATAGCTCTTTTAGAGATAGACTAGAGACATTTCCCAGGTTTCTGTGATATCTAGCCAGACAATGTAAAAATCAATAACATGATCAACAAATTTGTGAGTAAGAGTTGCAATTGTGCACCTTCAGTTACCTATAGACCATAAATTGCTTTTGATACTTTATGGTATCATATACTATGGCATTGGGGACTGTGAGGGTGATGTAATAATTCATTTGAAACAGGAAGTGCAGTACACGAGTTAATTTCAACACATATTCTCAAAAAAAGGACAAATGGCCAGTAAATACTGTATATGAAAACTTGTTCAACATCATTAGCCAATATGAAATGCAAATCAAAACAGTACTGAGATTCCATGTTACTCAATGATGAATGACTATGATTCAAGACTCAAAAAATAAATGCTGCCCAGAATGTGGAGGGAAAGTACTATGTCCACATTGTTTGTGGGAATGTAAATTAGCACAACCACTATCAAGATGTAGATTACTCAAAAAACTAAAAATAGTAAACATTGTCTCCTGCAAACATGTACAAAAAAAGAAGGGGCTCAAGAGATGAGGGAGGGTAAAGAGAAGGAAAATGGGATGAAAAATGAAATAAAGATGTGTTAATGAACATGTTCAGACTTCTCACTAGGAATATAAGCATCATATGCTACACACATGTACTAATAAACTAAAATTTAAAAAATAAAAATTGCATACCTTAAAGTATGCTGTAAGTTTCTAAATTTGCATTGCTTTAGGAAAATTATAGAAAGTAATGTATGTACACTTGAGAAAATTAGAAAAGGGAAAATTGAAAAAGAGAATACATTGTCATTAAAAATTCAGAGATAGTTATTTATAAGTGTATTTATTTATAAGTTTTCTCCTAAGTTTTAAAAGTGGTTTTCATATACTTGTTAAAATACTTTTTGTGATGTCAACTTGTAACACCCAGCTGAATTGAATCAGCATGGTGTTGAGTGTGGGTGGCCCACCTGAGGATTGCTACCAACAACATAAAAAGGAGAGCTGGAGAGGAAGAAGTAGTGATACTGGTCCAGTTGTTGCTGTTGGTTCTCCTGGAGGAGCTTGTTGAGCTTCTTTCTTGATGTGAACTTGACTGCTCTCATCACCAGAGAAGCTTGGGACCTTGTTGCTGCTGAAAATGGCTGCAGTTCACATTAGGAGAGCTTTGGTCCTTACTTTGAGCATCGCTTCCAGGCCCCAGTGCAGATCCCTCAGCCTATGGGCACAGATCCTTCATCCCCCTGGAGTAGCCCTTCTAGCTTCCACCGCTGACCTTTGGGCCTTCCCAGTGCAGATTTGTGAAATAGATTCTCATGAGTCAATGCTGTAGGCTCTAAGCCTCCAGTTGGACTCACAGGGGTCATTGCTATGGGCTCTAGGTATTCATTTGGACTATTGGAGGATATTGTCATGGGATCCATGTCCTCAGATGGATTCTTTGGGTCTTCAGTGTGGAAAGATTTCCTATACTTTTTTGTATTAGACTCTTTGGATAAATAT
Source organism: Dolichotis patagonum (assembly GCA_004027295.1). Taxonomy (NCBI): domain Eukaryota; kingdom Metazoa; phylum Chordata; class Mammalia; order Rodentia; family Caviidae; genus Dolichotis; species Dolichotis patagonum. The sequence continues at coordinate 30,733 of PVJX010019578.1, read as the reverse complement.
TATAAAATAATCCTAAAAATTATGTATCATATTAAATTGTTTGCCTTGCAAATCCTGAATACAATTCTCTCTCTCTCTCTCTCTATATATATGTATATATCTCACCCAAAATTTACTAAATATATTTATTTTTTTAAATTTTATTTAAAGAAAAAACAAAACAAAAAAGGGTAGAAATAATACATAATTTCAAAAAACTAAACAGTAAGAAATCACTAGTTGATAAATTAAATATTGTCCTCTTAGAAATAGTTGTTCAAGTTACAAAAGTAAAGCATACAAAGTGGATATTTAAACAGTGAGACTACAAACAGTTCTGTTCAAATATCCAATAAAAGCTTAGTAATATGGTTATCAATCCTACACACTTGAACATACATGCAGTTACATCCTTTAGAGTATTGTCTTTTCTTCTCATTTGTACAATAGCAATTACACATTTTGGGTTTTATTACTCCTGCATTTCTTATTACTTTTACACTAGAGACACAATGTGATATTTATAAATATGATTCTTATTTATTTCACTAAAGAGGTTAGCCTCAAGTTTTCTCCATTTGCCTATGAAGGCCTCAAGATCACCATTTTATAGCTGAGTAATATTCCATTGCATAAAAATACCACATCTTTTTCATCCACTCTGCAGTTGATGGGCATCTTGGTTGTTTCCAAGATTTAGCTATTACAAATTGTGCCGCTATGAATATGGGTGCACATATATCACTTTGATATGACCTTTTCAGTTTTTCTGGGAAAATACCCAGGAGGTGAATAGCTGGATTGATTGGAACTTCCAATCCTACTCTTCTGAGAATTCTCCATACTGATTTCCATCATGGTTGCACCAGTCTATACTCCCACCAACAGTGGAACAGTGTTCCTTTTTCCCTGCTGCCTCGCCAACATTTATTATCAATAGATTTCTTGATGGCAGCTATTCTTTCTGGAGTGAGATGAAATCTCAATGTTCTTTTAATCTGCATTTCTTGAATGACCTGTGATGGTGAACATTTCTTCATGTATTTATTTGCCATTTGTATACCTTCATCTGACAACTGTGTGTTCATCTGAGATGCCCATTTTTGGAGTGGGTTTTTGAATTTGGGGGGCTTGATGTTTTCCAGTTCTTTATATGTTCTTGATTCAAGTCCTTTGTCTGAGGGGTTGCTGGCTAAAATTCTTTCCCATTCTGTGGGTTTTCTTTTCACTCTGTTGGTGATTTCTTTTAAAGTGCAGAAACTTTTCAATAATATGAGATCCCAGTTGTTGATTCTTTGACATGTTTCCTGTGCAGTTTCCATTTTGTTCATGAATTCTCTGCCTACCCCTATATCTCCCAGACTTCTACCTAACTTGTCTCCCAGTAGATTTAGTGTTTCTGTTTTAATATTTAGGCCTTTGATCCACTTAGACTTTAGTTTTGTGCATGGTGATAGGCATGGATCTAGTTTCAGTCTTTGGCATGTGGAGAGCCAATTTTTCCAACACCATTTATTAAAGAGGCTATCCTTTTTCCACTGAACATGTTTAGCCCCTTTGTCAAATATCAGGTGACTGAGTGTCTTTGTAGTTGTGCTTGCATCTTCTAATCTGTTCCATTGATTCTCAGGTCTATTTCTTTGCCTGTACCACACTGATTTTATCACTGTGGCTTTCTAATATAGTTTCAAGTCAGAAAATGAGATGCCTCCTGCCTTCCCTTTGTTGCCCAGAATTACCTTTGCTATTCTAGGTTTCTTCTGGTTCCAAATGAATTTTAGGTGTGTTTTCTCTAGATCTGTGAGGTATGTTAATGGTATTTTGATTGGGATTGCATTAAATCTGTATAACAGTTTTGGGAGTATGGCCATTTTCATAATGTTGGTTTTCCTAGCCAAGAGCAAGGAATATCCTTACATTTTCTAATATTTTCTTCAATGTCCTTTTTAAGCATAGCATAGTTTTCAGCATGTAGGTCTTTTACATTCTTAGGTTGATTCCTAAGTATTTCATTTTTTAGATGCTATTGTGAAGGCAGATAGTTCCATAATTTCTCTGTCAGTGAGGTTTTTTGAGGGGGGGTACAGGAATGCTATTGATTTTTGAGCATTGACTTTGTATCTAGCTACACTGCTGAATTTGTTTATTACTTCTAGTAGTCTTTTAATGGAGTTTTTGGGTCTTCTATATAGAGTATCATGTCATCTGCAAATAGTGATAATTTAACTTCTTCCTTTCCTATCCTTATTCATTTTGTTTCTCCCTCTTTTCTGATTGGCCTGGCTAATGTCTCCAGAACTATACTGAATAGGGGTGGTGATAATAGACATCCTTGTCTTGTTGTTGATTTTAAAATGAAAGCTTTTGTTTTTGTCCATTTAGTATAACGTTGGCTGTTGGTTTGTCATAGATGACCTTTATTAGATTGAAGTAGACACCGTGCATTCCAAGTTTCTGAAGGATTTTTATCATGAAAACGTGTTGGACTTTATCAAAATCTTTTTCTGCATCTATTGAGATGATCATGTGGTTTTTGTTTTTGGCTCTCTTGATGTGGTGTATCACATTTATTGATTTCCATATGTTACACCATCCCTGCATTCCTGGAATGAATCCCACTTGGTCATGATGTATAATCTTCTTGACAATTTGCTGCATTCTACTTGCCAGTATTTTATTGAAAATCTTTGCATCCATGTTCATTAGTGAGGTTGGCCTATAGTTCTCCTTTTTGGTTGATTCTTTCTCTGGTTTTGGTATGAGAGTAATACTTGCCTCCAGGAATGATTTAGGGAGGATTGCTTCCTTTTCAATTTCATTGAAGAGTTTAAGGAGTATTGGCATCAAATCTTCTCTAAATTTCTTGTAGAGTTCACCTGTGAATACATCAGGATCTGGGCTTTTCTTTGTTGGTAAATTTTTAATTATGTTTTCAATTTCAATAGCTGATATTGGGTTATTCAAAATTGCTATATCTTTTTGGTTGAGCTTTAATAATTCATATTTTTCTAGATATCTGTCCATTTCCTTTGTGTTTTCCACTCTATGTGAGTAGAGATTTTCAAATTAGGTATTCATGATCTTTTGAACTTCCATGGAATCTGTAGTTATTTCCCCATTTTCAGTCCTTATTGCATGAATTTGGATTTTTTTTTCTTTATAAGGTTAGCTAGTTTGTTAATTTTGTTTATTCTCTCAAAAAACAGCTTTTTATTCATTAATTCTTTGTATTTTTTTAGCTTCAATTGCATTGATTTCTGCTCTAATCTTAACAATTTCCTCTCCTCTAAGAGCTTTGAGTTTAACTTGCTGTTCTTTTTCTAGAAGCTTGAGATGAAGCATTAGGTTGTTTATTTGTGCTCGTTCTGTTTTCTTGATATGACAGTTTATTGCTATATATTTCCCTCTTAAGACTGCTTTCATTTCATCCCGTGGATTACCATTTGTTGTTTATGCATTTTCATTGAGTTGCAGCTATTGCTTTATTTCTTCTCTAATTTCATTTGTAACCCACTGGTTGTTCAAAAGTTTGGCATTTAATTTCCATTTATTTATGCAGGTTTTGCAATTTCTTTTGCCATTAATTTCTAATTTAAATGCTCTATGGTCAGATATTATGCGTGGGATAATTTCAATACCTTTGCAGTTACTTAAGAAAATTTTATATGATAATATATGGTTTAATTTGGAGGATGTCCCATGCACAGCTGAGAAGAATGTGTATTCTGATGTGGTTGGGTGGGACACTCTGTAAACATCTAATAAGTCCAATTATTCACAGGTATGATTCAATTCTATTATTTCTTTGCTGACTTTTTGTCTAGTTGATCTATCTCTTTTTGACAATGGGCTGTTAAGGTTCCCTGTTATGATTGTGTTCTTGTGTATTTGGTTTTTCATGTCCATTAGTAACTGTCTTATATAGTTGGGTGCTCCTGTATTTGGTTCATATATATTTATAACTGTTAGTTCTTCCTCTTGAATTTTCCCACTAACGAGTATGTAGTGACCTTCTTTATCTCTTTTAATCATTTTAAGTTTGAAATTCATGTCATCTGCAAATAGAATAGTTACTCCTGCTTTTTTCTGGGTTCCTGTTGCATGGAATACTGTTTTCTATCCTTTGAATTTTAATCTATGTGTTCCCTTTGGGTCAGATGTGTTTGTTGTATATAGCATGTTTTGAGATCAAGTTTCATGATCTATTCTGTCAACCTATTTTTTGATAGGTGAATTGAGGCCATTTACATTTATGGATATCACTGATATGTGCTGGCTCGACTTTGCAATGTTATGCTCCAGTTGTTTGCTTTCTGCTTTTCCCCCTTGTTTAATTGCTTGATCTACCTGGTGGTTTCTTTCTGTTGTTGTTCTGGGGATTGTGGTCATTTTATCTCTATCTAGTATGCCTTTCAATACTCTTTCTAGGGTTGGTTTGGTGAATGTGAATTTCTTTAGTTGTTGTTTGTCATGGAAGTATCTTGTTTCTCCATTAAATTTGAATGAAAGTTTTTCTGGGTACATCAGTCTGAGTTGAAAGTTGTTTTCTTTCAGGTCTTGAAATTCTTCACTCCAAGCTCATCTTGAAGGTTTGTGCTGAAAAGTCTGCTGTGATTCTAATGGGCTTTCCTTGATAGGTGAGCTGTGTCTTTTCTCTAACAGCTTTTAGTATTCTGTTTTTATGCTGTATTTCTGAGATCTTAATAACTATATGTCTGACTGTAGATTTATGTTGGTTGTGACTGTTTGGCATTCTAAATACGTCACTTATCTGCATATGAGATTTTTTCCTATGTTTGGGAAATTTTCTGAGATTACTTCTGTGAATATTTTAGTTATGTCATTTGCATTGACTCCTGCAGCTTCACTGATGCCTATAAATCTTATATTGTTGCTCTTGGCATCATCTTGAAGCTGCTGGATTATCATGTCATGCTGCTTTGTTATTTTTAAAAGTTCTATCCTTTCATGATCACTAATTGTGATCCTGTCCTCAAGGTCCAAAATCCTATCCTCAGTTTCATTTAAATGGTTTTGCACACTTTGAATAGAATTTTTTGTTTCTTGGATGTCTCTTTGAGTTTGTTTCGTGAATTCTGCTTGTTTTCTACATTGTTCATTCAAGGTTTCAATCAGTTTCCCATGCTCCTGTACTTTTTTCTCTATTTCTTCTTTAGCTGCACTCAGCAATTCCTTTACTAAGGTTGTTATTTCTATCTTTACATGAGACAGTACTTCCAATTTGATTTCCTCTATAGCCTCATTGAGTTGTTTTTTTATTTCGCTCACTATCTATTCAGTGATTTCTGATGTGTTACTTTTGAAGTCCTCGATTTCAATGTCTCCTGTACTTGATCCTGGTGGACTAGATGTTTGAGATTGCATTTTGCTTTTTTGTTTTGCCATTTTCCCCTTTCAAGTTAATATTTGGTCCTTCAGTGCTTCTAGTGTCAACTGTTTGTAGTGTGTATCTTGAGGTCCTAATGTAAGGTTGATTTTTGTCCCATTGCTAGGTCCCACAATGAATAGGTGGGCCAGTCACCTGACTTCCCACTGCAAGGCCTGTTGGATGAGTCCTATATTCTTCCTGGGCTGAGAAGCCTAGTAGTATTGATGTAGGTCAACTTTTAGTTCCTCCTATTACTTTATCTTCAGGTTATTCCAGGTCATCAAATCTCCCTGTCTATAGTGTGTGTGTCAGCTGAGGCCCTACTGTGTCCCTTTTGTCTGCCTATGTGTCTCAAAACCCTCTTGATTTTCTCCAAGTTGGGTGAGTCCTTACTGGCACATTCCTCACCCTGCCTGATGTTTTCTGTGTGCAGGAAGAAGTGACCTACACTCTTGTCAGACTCACCAAGGTCTTACAGTTAGTTGAGGGGAGCTTTACCACTGGCCCTATTTACCCACTGTACACCTCTATTTTAGGGGCATACTCACCACACTGACTAGAGCCTCCTGAGATCATATGTTTGGGTGAGGCAGTCACTGAATCTCTGCTCAAGCTAGCACAGTTAATCCACTGTAGTCCAAAGTTCTGGGAAAAAGAGTGGGAGCTGAAGATCAACTGTAGTATTAGATCCAGGAATTAGGGAGTGTCCCCAAGGGGCTAGCATATGTCCTTGGCTCTGGGTGCCCACTGGGTGCAGGCCACAGTCCCAGGGCAGTGTGGCACTCCTCAGTGCCAGCTGGAGTCATGCAGGAAGCTCACAGTTGTGCAGGCCAAGGTCTGAGGGCAGCACACATTCCCTGGGGCCAGCAGGAGTCACACAGGAAGTGTGCAGCAGCAGTCACAGAGGAAGTGTGCAGCAGCACGGGCCAAGGTCTCAGGGCAGCATGGCATTCCTCAGTGTCAGTTGGATTTGCACCTATTTCCAGGTTTTGAGCAATGTTTCAAAGCTTCCTTGGTGCACTGGGAATCACTTGGCCCACTGTTGACTCCCAGGGCAGACTGCTGGCAACTGCTTGCCACTTGGAGCTCACTGGGTGTGGGCCAGTTGGACCCGCGGGGATTCCTTGTATCCTCTGGTGATTTCAGACACCAAGTGTGGTCTTACTGCCTGGGAGCAAAGTTCCAAGGTTTCCCCATGCACTGGCATTCAGCCTGCTCTCAAGGTCAGGGCCCGGGTCTGGATTCAGGGCCCTGCTTGCTGCTTGGAGTTCTCTGGGCATGGCCCAGTTAGGACCACGGGTACCTCTGTGTGTCCTAGGGTGATTTCAGGTGCAAGGCATGGTCTTACTGCCTGGAAGAGAAGTTCCAAGGTTTTAATATATTAATATTATATATTAGATATAGATTTTCTTATTTATTTATTTAAAGCTCTTCTCAAATACTTTTAATTACAAATAAGTGGAAATTCCATTTTATGCAAGTATACCCGGTATCTCCCCCAAAGAGTTAAAGGCATCACATTATACAGTGTTACATGCATACCATGTTTATAGCAGCACAGTTATTAATAGCAAATTGTGGAAATAGCTTATATACCTATGAACAGATGAACAGGTAAATAAAATATGGTATATATGCACAATATATATATATATATATATATATATATATATATATATATATATACTGTTGGTGGGAATGCAAAGTAATAGATCTACTATGGAAATCAGTACTAAGGTTCATAAAAAACTAAAAATAAAGCTACTACTTGATCAGCTATGCCACTTTTTGGTACATTCCAGGAAGAAGTAAAGACAGCTTATTACAGAGACTTTGCAAAGCCATTTTAACTACAGTACAGTTCATAATAGCTAAGCAGTGGGAAGATTTTAGGTGCCCAATAAACAGAAGAATGAATAAAGAAAAACCTGGTATATACACACAATGGAATATTATTTGGCCTTTAAAATAATGAAATGATTTATTTTTCATGCAATTGATTACCATCATGTTAAGCAAAATTATCCAAACTTAAAAAGTCAAATATTCAATATTAGTTTCCATATAAGGAATGTAGAAAAATTTTTAGAAATTTAAAAAAGAAGTAATATGAAGGTAGAATGGGGCCTACTAGAGAAGATGAAGGAGAAGAGGGAAAGGGGGAGAAGAGGGAAAAGAGAATAATAAGAGGGAAATAGTCAAAGTTCCTTCACATTGTATAAAAACATGCACAAAAAGGGGCTTTCAGAACTGCTCCAGAGAGTGGTAAATTCTCAAGATAAGAATAATTATTAAATATCACAAACATATACAATTTAAATAGAATGGCAAAGCAACCCCTCAGACAAAGGACTTATATCAAGAACATATAAAGAATTGAAAAACATCAAGCCCCCCCAAATTCAAAGACCCTCTCCAAAAATGGACATCTGAGATGAACACTCAGTTCTCATATGAAGATATAAAAATGGCAAATAAATACATGAAGAAATGTTCACCATCACTGGTCATTCAAGAAATGCAAATTAAAAGAACATTGAGATTTCATCTCACTCCAGAAAGAATAGCTGCCATCAAGAAATCTACTGATAACAAATCTTGGTGAGGTTGTGGGAAAAAAGGAACACTGCTCCACTGTTGGTGGGAGTGTAGACTGGTGTGGCCACTATGGAAATCAGTATGGAGAATTCTCAGAAGACTAGGATTGGAAGTTCCAATCAATCCAGCTATTCCTCTCCTGGTATTTTCCCAGAAAACCTGAAAAGTTCATATCACAGTGATATATGTGCACCCATGTTCATAGCAGTACAATTTGTAATAGCCAAATCTTGGAAACAACCAAGATGCCCATCAACTGCAGAGTGGATGAAAAAGATGTGGTATTTTTATGCAATGGAATATTACTCAGCTATAAAATGGTGATCTTGAGGCCTTCATAGGCAAATGGAGAAAACTTGAGACTATCCTCATCAGTGAAATAAATAAGAATCATATTTATAAATATCACATTGTGTCTCTAGTGTAAAATTAATAAGAAATATAGGAGTAATAAAACCCAAAATGTGTAATTGCTACTGTAAAAAAGAGAGGAAAAGAAAGTGCTCTAAAGATATAATTGTATATATATTTACGTGTGTAAGATAGATGACTATATTACTAAGTTTTTGTTAGATCATTGAGCAGAACTGGTTTTTTCTTTTTTTATAATTTTATTTAAAGAGAAAAAACAAAACAAAATAAAACAGAATAAAGGGTAGCAACAATACAGTATTCCAAGGAAAAAAGGAGAAGTACAACAACAATAAAACCTAAGAAATTATTACTTGACTAATTACATACTGACTTCTTTGAAATAGTTGTTCTAATTACAAAGTTAAAACATGTAAAGTAGACATTGAATCAGTGAGACTGTTAACAGTTCTGCTCCACGATCTAACAAAAACAACAATATGGTCATCCATCTTACCCACTCAAATATGCATCCAATTATATCAATAGGGTAAAATTAAACACAACAAAACAGAGCAACGCGGATCACAAGAAAGCAATGTAAGACATAAATTTCAAAGCTACACAATTGGAGATATTCACTCTCTATCATATTGACTCTTGTTTTCTTCCAAATAGTTGTCCATATTGTCACATATAAGGAATTCACATGAAACAACCTAGTATGGAATTGATCTGAGTAGGACAAGGAGGGCATTACAGGTCTTCAAGACCAGACATTAGGGAAGCCATGAATGGCTGTCATAGTGTCTCTCATTCTCCTCAAAACAGCTGTCCATACCTTAATGTGTGTGAACTTAAACAAGGCAAAGCAAGCTAAAATCACTTTGAACAAAAAGTGATAGTTTTGCTGGACTTCACATCATGACATTATGGAATCAGCACTGGGTATTGTAGTGTCTCTTTTTCTTCAAAGTAGTTGTTTATTTCAACATGTGTTATATAGTTGGTTCTCATAAACTGTTTATAAGCTCTACACATGCATGAGTCTCTACATGTATATCTATCATTTCTGTAGCAGGAAAAACAAAACAAAGCAAGATAAAACAATTCCTAGAAAAGCATGAGGCAGAAAAGTCACATAAAACCGCAATACAAGGTGATCTACAATGGTTACCATGGTGTCTCAGCAGTATATAACAACTAAAAACAAAGCATTAGAGACATTACAAGACTTCAAAAGCAAGTAATAATCAAACCAGAGTGAGTATCTTAGTGAATCTTGTCATCTTCAGTGTAGTTGCCTATACTGTTAGACTTGATGCTATCCATCACAACAGATTTAAATAAAATCAGTCAATACAAAGTAGCAATATAACAAACCAGATTCAAATAAGATCAGCCATAATAAGACAGTATAAGTTATAAAGGGCTTCAGATTAAGTTGATAGGAAAATTAGGGGTGATTACCATAATATGTCCTCTTATTTTTGGGATAGCTGACCATGTCCTCAAGTCTAGCGTAAGTAGACAAACTGGACCAGCACATAATCCATCCAAGCAGAGTGGTGAGAATAATGTAAATTTTAAATCTTGTTAGCCCATTAACAATATCCTCTGCCTTCCTTTCTTAGACAATTCCTCCCCTTTCACTCCCATGGGGTGCACTGCTTCTTTTGGGTCCCACTGCCTCCATATATAGAGCAGCTCAATGGACCCTATCTCCTGATCTACTTTGCCTGTGTTTCTCTCTGTTAGTATTTCAAGGCCCTCTATACTAGAGATTATAGCCAATCTTCTCTGCCTCATTTCTGCTATTCTATTTTTATGCCATTGATAGTCTATTTTTCTCTTCCACTTCACTGTCTGCCTCATTCACTGAGGCCTCTGAGCACAAATGTTAATAGTCTCACTGTTTGAATGTCTACTTTGTATGCTTTAATTTTGTAACTTGAACAACTATTCCAAGATGGCATTATGTAATTTATCAAGTAGTGATTTTTTAGTGTTTTTTGTTTTATTTTTTTCCTTTGGAATTCTGTATTGTTGCTACCCTTTTTTGTTTTGTTTTTTTCTCTTTAAATAAAATTAAAAAAAATAAAAATAAATAAAAAGAATGGCAAGAATGTTAGGGTAAGAGTCGAAGTAAGGTGGGGTATTTTGAAGGGAGGTTAATAGTAATCATTCTATTACTATAGTAAAATTGTGAATTTAAATATTCGCCTTATATTTTAAATATAACTCAAAATATTTTGCAAGGAGTACAGTGTTTTAAGGAAGGAGTGGGAAATAATTTTCAATCTTACTGAGGAATCAAGTCAGAAAAGGACTGAGGCATGCCAATGGGTTTAGCAATCTGAAAGCTATTTTTGCTCTAAACAAGTATGTTTGCTGTGGAATGATGGGCCAGGTCAAGAGCAGATTGATGAGTAAGTGAAAGGTGGGGAAAGTGAGCACACATACCTCTTTTCAGAAATTTGGCAGTGGAAGAAGTTGGGAAGATAAAATCATGGCTGACTTTTGCATATCTGAGCTTCTAAATAATGCTTCACATCTCTCTGCCCATTGGCACTGGCTACAGCTCCCTAGAATTTTATCTCTGAGCAAAATGATCTTTTTAAAAAACGATTCAGATCGTTTCTCTGCCACACTTAAAGCCTTCCAATGCCTACTTTTTCTGGTTCATCTCACACCTGTCTGTTTGTCTGTGGTCTATTTTTCTGCCATATTAGAGTTCTTTCACATTCATTTTCTGCAATCTGAGTCTTCACATGTCATACTTAGTTCACATTGTCTGAAGGGCTGTGACCTCTTCTTACTTCCTATATAGTGCTTGTTTTAGTTATTTTTCTCTTGTTGCTGAAACAAAATACCAGGTATTCAAATTTAAGAGAGGAAAGGTTTGTTTAGTTTACAGTTTGAGTTTTCAGTACATAATCAGCTGTCTCCAAGGGAGGGTGGCATGCAACAGTTCAAAGTGGCAAAAGATAGCAAAAGCAACAGGAGCAAAAGGGAGGGCATAGAGCAAGCCTCTTTTCTTTTATTGTAAGCAGGGTACCTGCCATAGGGTGAGTGTAGCACTTGCACCATCTCCATGCCCCACTTTTGCACAGGCTGAGGATGTTTATAAATTGAGGACCTTAGTCTCCTACTGACTCACTTAGTTTAGCTTCTAAACTTCTCAAGTTGACACACTGAGTTAACCATCATAACATTGTAGAGCATAAAAAGTCATCCTAGGGCATGTCCTCTACACCCTAGGATATAGAATACTGAGTCACTTCATTAAGCTTCTAAACTTTTCAAGTTGACACACTGAATTAACCATCATAACATCCTAGAGCATAGGAAATCATCCTAGGGTATGTCCTCTACACCCTAGGATATAGAACTACTTATTCACTTAGCTAAGCTTCTGAATTTCTCAAGTTAACACTATATGTCAGCCATTACAGTAGTTTCAGAAAGGACAGGCCAAAGGAGTAGGCAGGCAGAATCTCTAAATATCTACCCTCACTTGTATCCAACAGCAGCAATTTTTCTTAATTAGAACTTGGGTCAATATGAATTGTGGGTGTAAAAATGGAGACAGTATTACCCAGGATGATTTACTCCTGACCAACCTTTGAGTGAGAACACTAGAAAATATAGACCTGAGTTGAAGGCATTTGACAAAATGCAAGCATAGTCCATATTATCTACAGGTCAAAGGCCATGCTAGGGCAGGAACCACTCCTAACAGCATAGTTGTAAGAACAATGAATTCTCCTCAAGTCTCTGCTCATTCAGTTTCCTTGGAAACACAATAGTGTGCTGAATGACACATATAGCTATTGCCTAGGAAATCCTTCAGTCATTGACATTTTGAAAATCCAAGTCCCTTTTTATCTTGATTTCACTGCCTGACACATTCTATTCTTATGCTGAAAGTCAACAGCATCCGTACATCTTTTCTTAACTGGCGCAGAGCCTTTTTCTGATCCTGTATTTTACTGCTCTCTAATTGGCTGTAAACTGTGGATCCAAGCCTGCTCTTTGTAGAATGCCAGGAAACAAACAAATTAAAGGTGTAGAGGGCAGGAGCATTTCTTTTTTGGTGTCATCCCAAAGCAGTGTGACATAAGAATGTCTTCAGAAAGTCCTCCTTTTCTTGTTAACTGACTCACAAATTTGCTCAGGAATGGTCTAGAAAACAAAGAGTCAACTTCTTTAAAGTAGCCTCTACCTGCTCTTTCTCCAGTCTTACCCCCAAGACCAAAATGTGTGGCCTACAATCTGGAGTCAACACTAAGTCTTCATGTAGAGGGTGAACTTATCCTTTCACTGTCACCTCATAATCAAAATATACCCCAAATGTATGAGTCCTCCTTTTTGCCTCACCCTTAGTAGGTTTTATCTGAGTAACTACTCTTAGCTGAAGTTTACTGGGCCCCTCAGGGAACTAAGCACAGAGTCAATGCTCTACACTCATGGGAGACAAACTTGAAAGCAGGAGTGGACAGGGGCAGGGATCAGGACAGGGCTTGGGATGTTGGCTGGTAGGACTGGTAGCACATGAAATAGTTTTGTCTTTTGGCTACAGATACATATTTTCTACACTTGATGGTGGGTCCATGGTGTTTCCTCTTGGACTTTTTCAAAACAGTCCTAACCATAGGTGTGTGGCCAAGATGTATGATTTCTGAATCAGCATGCCCCCAGTTAGTATGCCAGCCCTACTGTATCTGAGCTGTGTGACTGAACATCCTTGAACATTCATTTTTTTTAATCTATGGAATAGGGAACCTAACAGAGTACTTCCTCATAAGTTTATAAGAGATACTTCAAGTAAATCACTCAGAATATAGTTTGACTCTATGTACAATAGGTTTCACCTACTGTTATTGCTTTTCCTATTAACATGGATGTTGAAAAGGAAACTCTACTTGATCTGCAGTTACAGATGCCCAAAATGTTTGTGTATTGAACTACTGACCTCTCTGTCTCTCTTCTTGACTGTCTGCTTTTGGTTTGCCTTGAATCTTTCTATATTTTGCTGCCTTGACAATGACAAAAAACTCTTAAACAATGATATCAAGGGCTGATGAGGACATTAAGTTCTCAAGATCAACCTTCTCAATGCAAAGGCAAGGAAAGGGATTGGCTTGAGCCCAATCACAGTCCATTGGTGGCAGAGCTCCTACTTCTTGGGTCAAGCCGTAGTAGTTGTTCCTCTAGAAACTTATCTATCTTCAAGTTCCTGATGCTACCCTTTTGCCCTTCCTATTGAGTCTCCTCTCTAGCCATGACCCTAGTTACCAAGGTTGATTCTTAATCCCAAATAAATGTTCCAGCCCTGCCTCAAAATGCTGCCACTGTTTTGCCTGGCAGAAAATAACTACACATTAAGAATTTCTGAGATAACATTGATTTATTAGGAGGGAAAATACTTCAGTCAAAATTATTTACAGGAAAATCACTTTCACACAGGCTATAAAGTGTTTGCCAGTCCTAGCCATTACCACCAGCACATTTGTTGCACTTTTATTGTTTTTCCACTCTATCCCTTTCTTTCTGGTAGTTGACATAACTTTTTAACCAGGGCACAGCAATGAACCTAACTTTCTGGATTATTCTCCATTTCTTTTCTTTCCCTAACATGAATCTGTCTATCTATCTGTCTATCTATCTATCTATCATCATCTATCTATTTTGTGGTACTGGGGATCAGAATCAGGGCCTTGCACATGCTAGACAAGCTCTCTACTACTTACCTACACCTCTGGTCCCATTCTTCACCTGTGTTAATCTTAAGTTTGATCCTAGCAGTGTTTGCTCTTAGCAATCACCTCTATATTTTCCTTTAAAGAATATTTCACATGCTTCCGGCTATAATTTTCTATTTTACTTATATATCTTTTTCTAGAAAACTATCTGTTTTCAGATGTTGTGTATTCTTATCAGTTTCAGCTTTCATATTCAAGTCAATATGGAGAATAATCATTCTTCTTTGATCCTGGTATCAGTCCAGAGATTACAGGTTATACTGCAGTAATAAGCACTGTTCCACAATCTTAGTGGCTTATTTTAAACAAAAATTGATATCTCACTGCCCCTACCTACTCATCACTAGAAGGTTGTATCTTAGTACTTAGTACTTTTCCAGAGTGTCAAAAGCCACAAATGTCTGGTAAACAGGACGAATGACCACCATTAGCACTTGCTGTGTGCTAAAACCACTTTAGGGGCTAAAGATAGGGAAGTAAACTGGTTAGATCCGGTCCTGGCCTTCACTCCTATGGGAAAGGGAAGTGAGAGAAGGTAACTGACACTGAAAATTAACTGGGACTGTAATCAGAGCTATGGCAATGTTCAGCATTCCATGGTGGTGTAACAGGGGAGCTGATCTAGTCTGAAAGGAAAAAGGAGCCCCCACCAAGAGTAGGGGATGGATATTACTCACAGTGAGACTAGAAGGAAAGATGAGCTTTTACTGGATGCAAGTCCTCAATCAGCTCCCTCTTGGGGTTTTGTTCTCAGCTGGAGCATCAGGCAATGGAGAGTTGAGTTTTCACTCTTCTCTCCTTACAGCTGGAACTCAATTATACCCAGCATAGCTGCTGGCACTCCAGGAGCAACCTGCTCTCTGAGATAACCGCTCATGAGCACATGTGCCATGGCATAGTGTGCGGCGTGATCCAGAGCCTCAAGACCTGTGTCTGTATGCTAGCTCTGTTTCCTATGACAAGTCACTTCACCTCAGTCAGCCTCAGTATTTTCATCCTTAAAATGGGGATAACAAATACTCCTTGGTACCAAGTCCCCTATTTTTACATTGTCTGAGCGTGGGTGTTATTGCAGAGTTTACACTGAAAGATTCATCTTAGAGGTAAGTAAATTCCTGTGAGTATCTGCACCAGGGGTTTTAGAGTACAGTTCCCTAAGAGACAAGTGAAAACCATGGATCATCCCTATCCCACATCCACGCTTTAGCATGCTTAATGGCACAATGCAGAGGTAGATGAGATGGAATCTGAGGGTTTTCCAGTTCCGTACCCACGATACTGAGAACCTAGGAGTTAGGGAGTTCTGTAATGTCTTGGCCACACTAGTCATCCCTCTCGTATTCTTACTGCAAGACTGCACAGATGTACTGGATACTAGGCTTTGTGCAGAAATGTTACCCTGATTGGGACCCCCATCAACTCATCAAAGGGGCCTACGAATCCCTACAGGAAAGCATTTAATTCTAGCCAAAGATACTTGACCTTTCCATTACTGAACCCTGGTAATTGCTACCCACCCCATCCCCAGCCTCCAAAAGCTGCTAGAATTATCCTATTCCTTAGAGGTGTTTTGACAAGAAGAAAGCAAACAAAATTGCTGTTGGTTTTTTCTATTCTGTAGACTGTTTAACTGAAGTTGCTCCCTAGCAGAGCGAAGATCAAGACTGGGCCCAGGTTGAGGTCCTTATGGCTTTTAGAGTCAGATGTGGACACTGCACTCCTTTTGTCCCATTGGGTAAAAAAACAACCAAATCTCTGCCTGAGGATGGCTCAGCCAGTACAATGTAGCAGGCTGTGTTGTGTAGAATCTGAAGCTTTCATGAGGGTCTTTTCCGTTTGGGGAAGAGCCGTGTCAGCCATGCCCCTGGCTGCCCCACATACACTTTTCAGTTCTACGTGGTAAACCTGAGCCCATGAATTCCCACCTTTACTGCTCCTGTTGGACTCTTCATTTCAGATCTTCATCCTCCTTGGAGATTCCAGAGAAGCACTCAGGGAATTGCCTTTCTCCTTGCTCTTTCTCTTTTATAACTGGAGGACAAATCCTGTCCATTCTGTCTCCTCAATGTATTTCCTATCTTCCTTCTGGTCTCCAAACTTACTTCTAATGCCTAGACTCTCTTCAACTCTTACTAAAATTCCATCATCTTCAGATAGAACTCATTTTCTCATCTTGCTATTTGTTCTCTATGCTGGTTTTTCCAAGGTGGAGGTCTGTGTGGGAACCATGTCTCCACCCACCCTCATGTAGTTCAGACTCCTTCCTTGTTTCTGGGGCACATACCGAATACTGCTTATTCCCTGGCTATTGCATCTCCTCTCTTCCACTTCCTCCCAGCTCCTGAGATATGAGACTAATAAGTAGGTAGCTGGAGGCTTTGGGCCCATGGAAATGTGCAAGATGGTTTGTCACACCTCTGCCTTTCTCTGACCCATCAGTCTAGTTACATGGATAGATGGACCTTGCCTACAGATAAAGCTGAAGTGCAGACAGAGAATTACTCATAGGCGCAAGACACAGCTGGGATTCTTCCAGACCACACAGCTGTGCTCAGCAGGGGTATGACTAGATTCCATTTTTAGACATTTAATGATGTGGCCACAATAATAACTTGGACCTCCAGTGAAGGTCTAAAAGCATCAAGTTTTATACCTGGGGTAAGACTTATCCTCAATATTGAATCCAAACCCTCCCAGACAGAGGACAAGGGCATAATGAGTAGGCTGGGCCACAGGATTTCTTGGGAGGGAGAGAATATTGCTGCAATGAAGGCCCAATTAAATGAGCAGAGAAGCCCCAGGTGGGCTTTGGGGCAGATCATTGCTTCTCTCTGTCTGACAGCCTGTGGTGACATTATAAAGGTGACACAGCTCAGAATGCTTTGCAAAGGCACCAAAGCTAGATCTCAACTTACTGCTGTGGGTTTTAGAGTTGCCTGTTCTTTCACTGACTGTACACATCTAGGTGAATTAAGGGGCAGAAAGCAAAGAAAGCTATAAAAAAATTTCTAATCGATACCTGACCTTTGCTTTGTTGCCAAGAGAAACTAAAAGACCAGGAGACTCAAATCCTGTCCCCAAATACTGTGGAGAGGTAGCCAATGATGAGTGAGCTGCAGAAAGGACACAGAGAGGACAGCAAAGTGACTGAATGCATGCTCATTCCATGAAGACAGAAATAAACCCTGCCTGTTGGGCTGCCTATACTAGTCTCAAATTCAATATGTTCATGTTTACTTTCCCCTACTCTTTCCTGATCTTCAGCCCCACAATTTCCCTCAAATCCAAGAATGGCAGGAGTATCCACCCAGGAACATTAGATGGCTTTAACTCATCACACATTGTCCTCCTTCTCACCTATCGTGTCATTATGTTTGATTCTATATTCTAAATCTAACATATCAACATTTCCCCTACCCACTATTACTACCCTAGACAAGCTAGCATCAACTCTGTTCTACACTATGGCAAAAGACTTCTAACTGTCCTTCGTGTATATACTCCATCCCTCAAACTCATTCTCCTTTCAGCAGCCTGTGTGTGTTTTCTAAAGTGCACATGTGCTACTCTCCTGCTTAACATACACCAAGGCTCCCTCCAGGCCCTGATGTCCTAGATTCTAACCATGACCTAAAAAACAGTCCTACACAAAGCTATCTAAAACTAAAGTCTAAGGCAATGTTTACATCCTAATGCATTATTCTGAGGATCAGTCCCAGGACAGGTAGAGTGTGCAGGAAAGAATTGAGGTAAGAAAGCAGGGAAGTCAATTGCTGGCAGATTATGGATCTGGTCACAGTTTCAAAAGAAGCTCAGCCAGTTGCTCAGTCTCATTAGACACCTGCAAACAGATGAAATGGAGTCACTGTGGTACAAAATAGTCTTCCATCTTACCTCTCATTGCTGAAAGTTCACCTTAAAGCTATTAAGCTCCATGCACAAGAGGGATGAGGGAGTCTATTGGGTCCAGTCATGCAGCCTAGAGTAGGAAACCAGTGCCTCTTCCATCACAGAGGACTGAATGGGGTATTTAACTGATTGCAACCCTCTCCCTGGGGGAAGGCAGCTGAAATTACTGACAATGCCAGGTGACAAGGCAATAGTAGGGCACAGGGAATTCTTCCTGCAGAAAATAACCTTGAGTCTAAAAGGCAAGTGGTAACAAAACTAGGTGACACACAAGTTGAATCTGAAACAGAGTCTGGTTGGGCCTGCATCACCTGGTGACATGTCACTTACTTCCCACACTCCAGCCACACTAAACTTCCATAATATTCTTGTTATGCTATGCAAATAACTATGTGGCTACTTAAAGATAAATTCAATTTTAAATGAAATGAAATTCAACAAAATCGCTACTTTTACTTTTGGTCAAGATGAAGTAATAGGGATTGGATTTATCCCCCCTCTGAGAGAACGTGAATGTATGAAACAACAGTATGCAGGACACAGAGCATCAGCCAACAAAGAGACCTCAGAGAACTAGGGAGTGGGCAGTGTGCAGTATGACCATCGTAGGGTGCTGCCTTTGAAAAGTTTTCAGGATGTGACTCAGAAGAAACCGGGGCAGATTGTAATGGTATCCCTGAGTTGAGGAGATAAAGCTGAGTGTCTGGGAAGGCAAAGACAGATCGAGTTTATAGTGCAGAGTGTTGGAGAGGAGAAAGCATAGAAGAAGGCTCCAGAGGTATGCAGAGGGCTCAATTCAAGCATCCAGCTGAGTCCTGATCAGCAGCAGGTGCATGAGAGGAAACCACTCAAGGCTGGAGTAAAAATGATCTAAAAGAATGAAAACGAAGGACACAGCAGCACACATACCCCCTGGGATCATACCTGCTCCCACCAGCTGCACTGGATGCATTCATTATACCCTGGCACTGAGCAGAATATTCAGTAGTGTCTTGTTTCGGAAGTAGGGAATTAATAGCCTTAGAGTGATCAATGTTCGACTCCTGCCTAAAAAGTTTTAAAAGCAATACCCAGAAGGATCAAATTGTTTCTAAGCAACTTCACTGTATCCCAGCACCAAACTCATGAATGTTCTCAGGAAAATAAAATATCACCTGACAAAATGAAATCATTATGTTTGACTCCAAACAAACAGTAGCAGATCTGTGATGAACAGGAGAACCCAAACATCAAAGAGAGCAATCAACCAGCTGAATCCCAACCCAAACAGATGTAGGTATCAGATTAGACACAAGGACATTGCAGATTAGAAGACAAAGACATTGGGCAATCATTATAATTATGCTAAATATGGCATAAAAGTTAAGTAGTGACGTAAAAGATGTAAAAAGACATGAATCAAACTTCCACAGATAAAACTACAGCATGGGATTGCGAGTGTAGCTCAGCAGCACAGCACCTGCCTGGCAAGCACGGAGTCCTGGGTTCAATTCCTGGTATCAAAAATACAAACAAAACAAAAAAAAAACAACTACAATGTGCAAGTTTTAGAAATATACTATTTAAGATAAATAGATTAGATATTGTAGAAAAATAAAAGTTGACTTGAAGATAGAACAACAGGAACCATGCAAAATGGAAAGCTGGGCGAAAAGAATCCTTTCTGAACAAATTAACAGCACTGAGCCATAGAACAACTTCACACAGCTTAATAAACATATAGTTAGAGTCTTGGAAAAGAGGTGGAGAAAAGAAAGGTTATGTGCCAAAGTAATGGCCAGTTTGTATTTTCAAATGTTATGTAAAATATAAGTCCTCATTCCAAAAAATATAAGCCCTTAGAAATGTGAAAATGATAGCAACGCAC
Organism: Dolichotis patagonum; assembly: GCA_004027295.1. Classification (NCBI taxonomy): domain Eukaryota; kingdom Metazoa; phylum Chordata; class Mammalia; order Rodentia; family Caviidae; genus Dolichotis; species Dolichotis patagonum. The sequence goes on along the minus strand of PVJX010019578.1, from coordinate 10,875 downwards.
CACAAATTCTGAAAACAAGTGATAATAAGAAAATCTAAAAAGGAGACCAAAATATTTTACAGTTATAGAAACAAAGATAAGGATGGCATCAGATTTCTGCTGGAAATAATGTGAGAAGATGGAGAGTAGCATTTTTAAGTTGTTGGAAAAAAACCCTGTCAACCTAAAATTCCATAGCCAGGAAAAACACCAAACATGCAATGATATGAAAGTTACTGGTTTAGGATTGGATAGGAGAAAATGAAGGCTCTATGGGATAAAATGAGGGTTTTCCCAGACATTCACAAGGTGAAAGGTATTACCACATGCAGAGCCTCCCTTACAAGAAGTTTCTTGTCTCATTCGTTAAACAATACAGTATTATTAGAAGGTAATCTGTACTAAGTTAAAGATGTTTACTATGAACCCTAAAATAAGCAGCAAAGTAACAAAGAGTTCTAGGTAATAAGTCAAAAATGTATAAAGTAGAATCACAAAATTATACAATTAATTCAGAAGAGAGAAGGAAAAAAATGGGAACTGGGGATTCAGCTCAGTGGTGCAGTGTGAGGTCCTGAGTTCGATATCCAATATCCCCCTCCCCTTGAAAAAAAAGAAAAGAGAAAAAGAAATAGGAGACCAAAGAATAGATGTGACAAATAGAAAACAGGATGTTGATAGAGTTATACCTAATCACAACAATAATCCTTTAAATGCAATAGTTTAAATATGACAAATGAAAAGCAGAGATTGTCAGATTGGATAAAGGAACAAGATCTAAGTTTATGATGCCTGTAAGAATACGTTTTCAGCCAGGCACAGTGGTGCATGCCTGTAATCTCAGCGCTCTGGAAGGCTAAAGCAGGAAGATCACGAGTTTAAGTCCAGTCTGGGCAACTTAGAAGTTCAGAGAGAACTTGTCTCAAAATTCAAAATAAAAAAGGCTAAGGATGGAGCTCAGTGTATAGGCCTGTGATTCACTTCCCAGTACTAGAAATAAAACTGAAGAGAAACACATTTGAAATACAAACACACAAATAATTTGAATAAAAGAATATGAAAAGGTATTATAGTACCCATTGATCATTTTCTGTTATTCGGTTCAGAAAGCCCTGTAATTCTTTCACTCTATGCATGGCTTTATACTATTGTGTTATGTTTGATATTATTGTATTTGAAACTATGCTCAACTATAGCAGAGTAAGAGATATGGTGTTAGCTACTGTTGATGTCCGGTTGTCTTAATGTAAAGTACTGTGTTGCCTATGTTGTCCTGTTCTGATCTGCTCTGTACTGCCCTCTTTTGTTTTATTCTCTTTCAAATAAAAAAAAGAAAAAAGATACACTATACTAACCCTATTGAAGAAAGAAAGCTTGTATAATGGCTTATATAAATGGTGGCTCAAATAAATTTCAGAGGAAATAGTATTACCAGGAATAATTATGGTCATTTAATAATGAATCAATTGATCAAGAGGATATATAAGAACTCATGTAACTTATGTTCTGTATAAGAGTTTCAAAATACATTTTAAAGACTCAGATGAAACTGTGAGAGTGAAAAAAGGTCTGTACATGGTTACATTCACACCTTTTGCTATTTCTCTCTCAGTAAAGAGAAAGAGTAAAGATATAGAAGACTCGAACAACACTATCAACAAAAGAACAAAAGTGATCTGATTGATATTTACAGAACACTGACAACTGCAGAATACGCATTTTTAAAGAGGGTCCCTGGGGCAATTAGCCCAAGAGGTGACATGTGGGGCCAAAACTAAGCGGGAACATGCAGATAGAACACTGCAATGGTGGGTAACACAGTGGTGCACAAGTGAAGTGGGCTGTGGGGCCTGACTTGTGGTGTTTGATCACTGGCTGTAACACGGAGCAGCTTGGCAAGTCAAATTTCCACCCTGTTTTCCCCATCTTTGAAGTCTAGATAATCGAATGAGAATTAAATACACTGAATATAAAAAAGTGTGTTAAGAAGTTTTAAACTATTAAAATCATAAAAAGTATGTTCTCATATGACTTAAAAAGTATCTTCTCGGATGGAATTACATTAGAAATCAACAGCATTATTATTTCTAGAAAATGCCCAAATATTTGGAAACTAGCACACTTTAAATAATTCATGGCTCAAAAACATTAAAAAGAGAAATTAGAAAGCATTTTTTTGCTAAATGAAACATATCAAAATTCTAAACTTTAAGACTAATTTATAGCACTATATACCCATATAAGAATGATCTCAAATTACTGAAGTTATTGAAGTACCTCACTGTAATTGCATTGGGTTCTTTCTGTTCCTATATGGGAAGTGTGTTTGGCTTATGAATTTGGGTGCACTGATGTTTTTGTGCATATTATTTACAATAGTTCTCTCTTGGTGAATCTTTCTCATCTTTTCTCAGTAGTTTTGGTTTGAAGTCTACCTTGTCAAACATAAGTATAGCTGCTCTGCTTGCTTTTGGGCTCCAGTTCTTTGCAGTACCATTTTCTGTCCTTTCATTTTCATTCTGTGTCTTTCTACATGAGCAGCGTTTCTTGCAGACAACATGTAAATAGTTCTTGGTTTTGGATTCAGTCTTCCAGTCTGTGTGTTTTGTTTTGCTTTTTTCCTTTCAGGGTCATGCTATGTAGTTCAGGCTGACTTTAAACTTACTGTGTAGGCCAGACTGGCTTCCAACTTGTGGCAATGCTCCTGCCTCAGCTTTCTGAGTGCAGGGATTACAGACATGTGCCACCATGGCTACCAATCTGTCTTTTGCTTGGAGAACTCAGACAATTTCCATTAAGTGTTATTATTGAAAGGTGTATACAAATTCCTGTCACTTTGTTCTTTTTTTGGTGTCTGATTTATTTTCATTTGGTCATCTTCTCTCTCAGTGAAATTTCCTCTTTCTGTTTGCCTCATCGTTGTTGTCTTCTTGATCTGTGTTTAGAATTCCCATACATTTTTTCTGTGTTGCTAGCTTGGTGACCATAAATTGTTCTAGTGTACACTTATCATGAAGAGTCTTTATTTCTCCTTCAATTTTGAAGTAGTTCTTTACAGGGTATAGTAATTTGAGTTGGCATTATTTTTCTTCCGGGCTTCAAAACCTTCCTTTCAAGCCCTCCTGGCCTTTGAGGTTTCTGTTGAGAAATCTACTGTTTTTGATGGATTTTCCCTTATAAGTAATTTCTTGCTTCTCTCTAACAGCTTTTAATATTGTTTCCTTGTTGTGAATTTCAGACATTTTGACTATGCTGTGTCATGGAGTTTTTTTTCTGGTCATGTCTATTTCCTCCTTTACCTGTGAATGTGTTTTCTTCCCCAGATTTGGGAACACTTCTGCAATAATTCAGTGAATAGTGTTTTCAAGCCATTTGCCTGTATTTCAGTGCTTCCTTCTAGGCCAATAAATCTTAAGTTATTTCTTTTAGATTTATCCAGGTACTTCTGCACAGCCTGCTCAGTGCTTTTTACTCTTTTCTCTTTGATCTCATCTAAATGTTCTAGTACTTCTATGATGTCTTTGACTCTGATAGCCTTTCCTCTGATTCATCTTGTTCACTGCTTAGACTTTCAGGTGCATTTTTATTTGACTCACTGAGGCTTTTCATTCCAGCATTTCTGCTTGGTCTTTTTCAAACTTCTATGTCTTACTGAAGTGCTCTTACACATTCTGCATTGTCTTCCTTCATTCAAACAGCTGCTTGTTTGTATCTTTTTCCAACTAATAATCATTCTAGTAATTGATATGTTCAGTTGCTTATTTGTCTCTTCTTTGATCTTGTTGATCATTTTACCTATCTTATTTTTTTTTAAATTCATCATCTAGAATTTCACCCACTTCAGTATCTGTGCAAACATGTTGTCCTGTTTTCTCATGTTAGTTATGTTTCTGTGTTGAAGTTTACAGATGGGTTAGGTAGAATGTCTCTTCTACTGTCATGTAGAATTCTTTGTAAGTGATTTTCTCTTTGTGGTGTGCACTGAGTTGAGTGTGCCTCCATATGAGAGTTTCCATGCAGTCTATCTGGATGCTAAATTTAGGCCAAAGTACTGCTTTAAGAGAAGAAAGTAACTGTTATGGTTTCTGTCTAGATGTCATCCAAAGCCTCATGCAATTATGTGTGGTACTTTTTCAGAAGTGGCTGAATCTTGAGTGTGTGATAGATTTTTGGTGCAATGTTAGGATGAAGGGTGCTAGGATTAAGGGTGGGTGGTTATTAAATCACGACACTGATGGGCCTGGCACTATCCCAATCCTGGTAGCCCAGATGTGATATAAAAGACAGAAAGAGGCTTTTCTTTCCCTTGCTTGCTTGTTTTGCTGCCTCCAGCCCACCGTGATCTGTTTCTCCTCTGCAGTTCCTGTCTGTCATCCATCCTGCCTTGGAGCCAGCTGATTATGGACTGAAACCTCTGCAAACTGTGAGCTAACTAAACTTTCCCCCCTTTAATTTTGGGTATTGGGTATTTTGTCTCAGAAATGAGAAAAATAACTAAGACAATAACCATTAGTCATATCAACATTTGAGAAATTAACTGTAAATTACCTGGAAATTAAGAACTCAGTAGAAAAGGTCTTCACTATTTCACTAATCCAGGAAAAAGCAGAGAAAGTAATATAGTATAGTAGACTGGGAATAATTAAGCATTAATTATATTCAGGCTATTCCATCCAGTATATAGATAAAAGAGTGGAAGGAATATAAAGAAAAATAGAGAATAAAATAGAATAATAAAATTTAAAAAGAGAAAAAATGATGGGGAGAACAGAGAAACAGAAGCAGGTACTTGGAAGTAAAGAGAGCAGAGAAAAGAAGAAAATGCAAGTGGAAGCTGAGAGGGGAGGAAAGTAGACTGTATCCCACTGTTTGTCAAACAGTCAAGCAGATTGAGATACTCCTAAGGGGCAACTGTTGGTGTGGGAGTATATGACACAAGGTAGGGTGTTACAGAATGAAAGTAGAGAGCTAATATTGCTATACCCACATATGCATTAGGTAAAAAGAGAGCGTTATGGCTAGGCTGAGGAACAGTGAGGCCCTAATGGCTAGATGGGCCCCGCACACCTCTGGGGAAGCCATTAGTAAGACAGATTCAGACGTAGGCTCAAATTGCTGAGGAGCCTTGGTAGACTAGCAAGGTGCTAGCCCCAGCCCAAAGAAGCACACTAAAACCTCTATGATTCTGCAGTCCCTGCTGCTGAGCGTGCTCAAGTCTTCTTCTTTCTGTCTCATCTTGGAGATAGAGAAGGTATGAAACACAATCCAGGCTATAGAGTGATTAGCAGTGAAGTCAGAGGCAAGGCGTCAGAGGCAGGGCAGCCAGCCGGACCCTCTACCAAGAACCCAGGAAGAGGTAGAGAGTGGATGGATTAGGGCAGTGCCTAGGCCTGTAAGAGTACAAGGACAGAGGCCAAGATTCGGTAAGACTAATAGAAATTATGTTGGGGCTCTGATCTCATTGTGTGGGCCCCTATTGCTGTGCCATTCTGCTTGCTGGGGTCTCCTGCTGGGGCGTGTCCCCTCCCATATCTGCTTCTTAAAAACCTCCACCGTCTGTTCCTATCTCAGATGCCATGGCAGGCCTAGCCTGCTGTTCTTTCCCCGTTTGTTTGTGCTCAACTTTTGCCCAACACCAACATCCAGCTTTGTGTGCCTCTCACCTGGTGTCCCTGGCTCCCACCCCACATCCCTATGTATCTCCAGTGTACATGTCACACTGCCTTGCAAGGATGGGAGAGCCTTGAGACTCCCAGATTACTCATCATAGCACTGGAGCTCTTGGCACTGGGCCTGGCATGGAATAAAAGCCCAATCAACGCTCATTGACTCGGAATCCTCGAGTCGCATTTGGGGACTGGCACACATCCTCTGCTCTCCACAGGTGAGCTGAGTTTGAGTTCAAATGGAACGGAAACAGTTGCTCTTCCTGAGTTGGCTGCCGACTGCTGCCATTCCACAGAGCATAGTCCCCAGCGTGGAGGCAAGGAGTCTACATGCCCTCTCGGCTCTGCAGTCCTCTTCCTTGGTCAGCAGGCCTTGGACTCCACATGGGCACCATTTTAACCCCGAGACTCTTCAGTTAGATTTAGCTGGAGGATTCTTACTCTGTGAATAGAGAGTTCAAGGGACAGAACAGATAGAAGTGCAGTGGAGAACCCAGCTTTCTGACTGTTTGAGGTCCTTCTCCCCCTTCTCCTCCCATGGCAGCCCCTAGGATTCCTGTTTGACATCTCCAGACCCAGGTCAGTGCAGGCAAATAGCTGGAGACAGAGAGGTGATTCCTCCATGTCTAATAGGCAGAGCAGCAAGGGGCACATGGGAGAGCTTAGCCCAGGGGCCTTGGGTGCAGGAGCTCTCACTGCCTGGTGCACTTGGGCAGTGCTCAAATCTTCCATGATTCCCTTCCGTGTCTTTTGTAGAGTGTTGGTTACCAACGTGCCTCTCCTGTGTCTCTGGTCTGAAGCCTTATGAGGACGCAGCAGATTCCTGGATGTATGGTGCTGAATGGTTCTGTCACTGGCCTTACTGCTCTGGCTTCCTACGGGGCCACCTTGCACACAATGTTCAGGCCAGTCCCAGCCCCCACCCCAGAGGTTAGTTCAATTCAGTCATTTTGAAATGTATAATGAGGGTGTACTGAGGCATTTTTGGCTTTCTTTGTTGTTATTTTAAATTGTAAAACACTTACTGGATGAAGAAAATTGTATGACTTCAAGGTTTATAGTGCAATTTGACATACATATACATGCTGACGTTACAGTCAAATTAACACACCCATCACCGCGTATCGTTACCAGTTGTGCACACATGTGAAGACACTTAAAATCTTCTTTCTTAGCAACTTCAAGAGCACATACACTACATTATTAACCATAATCACGATGTTATACATTATATCTCCAGAACTTACTCAAGTTGTTACTGAAAGTTTGTATTCTTTGACCAACTTATCCCTACTTTCCTTTGCCACCTAGTTTGAAACAACCACTGTTCTATTTTCTATTTTTATGAATTTGACATTTTCAGATTAAACGTTTAAGTCTGTAGTGTTTGGCTTATTTACCTTAGTATAATGTTCTCCAAGTTCATTCATACTGTGGCAAATGGCAGAATTTCTTTCTTTTCATGGTTTAATAATATTCCACTGATATACATCACATTTCTTGATCCATTCATATGTTGATTAGGTTGATTTTGTTGCTGCCTCTTGTGGACAATACTGCAGTAGACATGGGGGTGTACATATCTCTTTGGTATACCAATTTTGATTCTGTGGTTATGCACCCGGGAATGAGATTGTTGGATCAGATGTTAATTCAACTTCTAGGTTTTTTTGAAGAAACTCCTAATTGGCTCCCATAATTGCCATATCAATTACATTCCCACCAACAGTACAGAAGGGTTTCCTTTTCTCCATACCCTTGCCAGCCCTTATTTCTTGTGTTTTTGATAACAAGCATCCTGAGAGATGTGCGGTGATATCACACTGTGGCTCTTATTTACATTTGCCTGAATGTTAATGGTGCTGAGAACACTTAACATATTGGTCATTCTACACTTACGAGATTTTCAACCAATATGTATTACTGCAAACATGTACAAAAAGAGGACGGGTCAAGAGATGGGTGAAGGAAGAGGGAGGGAAAGGAGATGAAAAAGGAATTTACATGTTTTATGTTCACGTACCAACGTCTCACAAGGAATGTAAGCATCATGTACTATACACATACATGAATAAAGTAAAAGCTTTGACAAAAAATTAAAACATAAAAGTCATCAGCTTTAAACAATATAAAAATTGTTCCTGTTAGTGGAATAGCATGTGATGTTTCAATGCATCTATACATTGTATAATATTTATATCAGGTTAAACGTACTTCCTCAAACAGTTATCATTTCTGTATGGCAGAAACATTGAAGAATTCTTTCTTGGAACCTTTTGAAATGCACAGCGTGTACTTGTTAGCTATACTTGCTGTACTATGCAGTAACACACCAGAGCTGCTTACCCCTATCTAACTGTAGCTTAGTACTCACTGATGAACTGTTCCTCATCTCTCTCCTCTCCTTACTCCTCTCAGCCTCTGGTAGCCACCATTCTTCTCACAACTTCTTTGAGATCAAGTTTTTAGATTCCATGTGTGGGTAAGATCACGCAGCACTTGTCTTCCTCAGCCTGGTTTATTTCACATCACATAATGGTCTCAAGTTCCATTCATGTTGTTTCCAATAACAGAGTTCATTCTTTTTGTGAATAATAGTAAGTATTCCATTGTGTACGTGTAACATTTTCTTTATCCACTCATCAGCCAGTGAACACTTAAACTGATTCAATTTCTTGGCTGTTCTGAATAGTGCTGCACTAAACCTGGGGGTGCAGGTGTTTCTTTGACATTGAGATTTCCTCTCCTTTAGCTATATATCCAGGAATGGCATTGCTGAATCATATGATATGACTAGTTTTAATTTTTAAGGAGCATTCATATTGTTTTCCGTAATAGCAGTGCTGATTTACATTCTCACCAACAGCAGGAGACAGTTCTTTTTCCCCCACATCCTTGCCAGCACTTGTCCTTTTTTATTTTTTAGGTTGAGACAAGATATTTCTAAGTATCTAAGTTGCCTGGGTTGGGTTCAAACTCCTGACTTTACTGCCTCAGCCTCCCAGAGCACTGGGATTATAGGCCTGCATTACCAGGTCCGGGTCTGTACTGGTGAATTTTCTGTCTCTTTAAGTAGAGCCTTGTGTTCTTACTTTGACTTCCTTTGTTAAATTCTCATCACAGTCATCAAGTCTATCTTTTAAGTGGTAGACTGTACATATTCTGACATTAACTCCTCCTTTTCCAGGTCCACCAAAGCAAACTAAGTTGTGGACAGGTGTTCCTGGACCAAAAGGGATTAGTGACACTGAAAAGCATTTTAAGGCACTTACTCATGGGAGTTCCCAACTCCAGAGGGCACCTCTTCCCTAACCTTCCCAAGTTGGGAAGCAAATTGTGAGGAAGACACTGTTCAGGGAAGGGGTGGCTCTGCAGAATTATACAAAAGGGATAGGCATCCCACGCTGTGATCCAGTTTTGTATAAGACTGTGAGAAAGCCCTAGCTTGGGAAAGTCCTTGGATTTCATTCACACAACAAAAGAAGAAAGAAGAAGGAGGGTAGGCAGGTGGGCAGGCAGAAGAAAGAGAGAAAGAAAGAAAAAAAGAAAGAAAGAAAGAAAGAAGAAAGAAAGAAAACAGAAGAAAGAAAAAAGAAAGAAAGAAAGAAAGAAGAAAGGAAGAAAGATAACAGAAAGAAAGAAAGAAAAAGAAAGAAAGAAAGAAAGAAAGAAAGAAGAAAGGAAGGAAGGAAGGAAGGAAGGAAGAAAGAAAGAAAGAAAGAAAGAAAGAAAGAAAGAAAGTGACATGAAAGCAACATCTACAATAGTATTCTTATCATTCCACAGACCCAGTCAGGATATATTTGACCAGCCCTGGACCAGATGAGTGTGAGAGTGAAGGGCAGTAGAGAAAAGTGTGCTCTGAGAAAGGATGGGCCTGTGGAAAGATCAGAGGCAGAGGAAACTTAAAACCTAAAGATACATTTTGAGAATTAGGCATAGAAGCAATGTGCTTCACAGCCTGTCTGGAATTCTGGGAAAAAGCAATGTCTGGAAAATTCCCTACCACCATGGTATGGGAGCAGAGAAAGCCCTGGTCTTCTCAAAGCCCCAGAGTCTCACAAGTGAAAATGCTTCACACAGGGAGTGAAAGTTTGCTCTAAGACTGAACACGAGACCAAGGGTGGTTTGAGTAAGAGGACCAGAAGATGGCAGCACAGACTGAAGGACTGCAGGTGAGTGGGTCTTGAGGAAGCAAGGCCATCCTGCATGACCGTGTTGTGTCTGCAGCAATATGGAAGTGTTTCTATAGCTCACGAAGTTTTGAGCAATAACCTTCTTTAGTAAGGATCGAGGTGGATGAGTTGAAATGGGATTGGGGAACCCAAGAGCCTGCACAAAACAGCAATTCACCTACCCTCTTGGTAAGTGCCTTCCTCCAGCATGAGCCAAGAGGAGAACCAGAGAACAGCTCTCGAGATCCGGCAATGGCCATGGTGGAATGCAGGAGCCTGCACAAAGAAGCAATTTGCCTGCCCTCGGTAAGCACCTTCCTCCAGCGTTAGGCAAGAGGAGACCCAGAGAACGGCCACTGAGATCCAGCCATAGCCATGGAGGAACTCAGCAGCCTTCACAGAGAAGCAATTTACCAGCCTTCTTAGTAAGCGCTTTCTTCCACCATGAACCAAGAGGAGAACCAGAGAAGGGCCCCTGATATCCAGCCACGGCCATGGTGGAACCCAGGAGCCTGCACAAAGAAGCAATTTGCCCGCCCTCTTGGTAGGAGCATTCCTCCAGAGAGAGCCAAAAGGAGAACCAGAGAAAGGCCACCGAAACTGAGCCACAGCCAAGGCAGAATCCAGGAGCCTGAACAAAAAAGCAATTCGCCCACCCTCTTGGTAAGCACCTTCCTCCATGGTGAGCCAAGAGGACAACCAGGGAAAGGCTCCCGAGATCTGGCCATGGCCATGGTGGAACTGAGGAGCCTGAACAAAGAAGCAAAGTACCCACCCTCTGGGTAAGGGCTTTCCTCCGGTGTGAGCCAAGTGGAGAACCAGAGAACGGACCCCGAGATCTGGCCAAGGCCATGCTGGAATGCAGGAGCCTGCACAAAGAAGCAATTTGCCTGCCCTCGGTAAGCACCTTCCTCCAGCGTTAGGCAAGAGGAGACCCAGAGAACGGCCACTGAGATCCGGCCATGGCTGTGGTGGAACCCAGGAGCCTTCACAACGAATCAATTTGCCTACCCTCTTGGTAAGCACCTTCCTCTGGGTTGAGCCAAGAAGAGAGC